>ML333200.1:13442-108695 GCA_005239505.1 Nicotiana paniculata | reverse complement strand
CCAGATTATATTTGCAGCGCCCGTTTAGTCTTTTTATAAGACATAGTTGAGCGTGATCAGAACCTAACTCCAATTTACCTGTTATTATCTCATCTAGTTTGTTAGATGTGCAGGCAAAATAGCTTTTGCAGGTACTGACAAAGTGCAAGACTTCCATTGGGTGGACCATGGCAGATATTAAGGGGATCAACCCGGCATTTTGTATGCATAAGATTCTGCTGGAAGACGAACACAAACCGTCCAGAGAACACCAAAGAAGGTTGAACCCCAATATGAAGGAAGTGGTGAAGAAAGAAGTCATTAAGTGGTTAGATGCGGGAATCATCTTCCCAATCTCTGACAACAACTGGGTTAGCCCAGTACAATGTGTTCCTAAGAAGGGTGGAATGACGGTGGTGAAAAATGATAAAAATGAACTAATCTCTACACGAACCGTCACAGGCTGGAGAATTTGCATGGATTACAGGAAGCTCAACTTAGCCACCCGGAAAGACCACTTCCCACTTCCCTTCATTGATCAGATGCTTGACAGACTGGCAGGGAGGTCCCACTTCTATTTTCTGGATGGGTACTCAGGATAAAATCAGATCTCTATCGCACCAGAGGACAGAGAGAAGACCTCATTCACATGCCCTTATGGGATCTTTGCTTTCCGGAGGATGCCCTTTGGCCTATGCAACGCACCCGCCACATTCCAAAGGTGCATGATGGCCATATTCACAGACATGGTAGAAGAAATAATGGAGGTGTTCATGGATGATTTCTCAGTGTTGGGAAACTCATTCGATGAGTGCCTTAAAAATCTGACCTGAGTTTTGAAAAGGTGCATTGAGACTAACCTGGTACTTAATTGGGAAAAGCGCAATTTCATGGTGCAAGAAGGTATAGTCTTGGGAAACCTAGTATCAAGCAAGGGCATTGAGGTGGATCGTGCGGAAGTTAATGTCATAACAAAGCTTCCACCTCCCACATCAGTCAAAGCAATCAAGAGCTTCCTCGGGCATGCCGGTTTTTACCGGAGATTCATAAAGGATTTTTCAAAAATTGCTAACCCTCTGTGTAAATTGCTAGAAAAGGATCGCCCCTTTATTTTTTCTGATGATTGCAGGATAGCATTCGAGGAATTGAAAAAGAATCTAGTCACAACACCCATCATTGTTGCTCCCGACTGGGAGCAACCATTCGAGCTAATGTGTGACGCAAGTGACTATGCGGTGGGAGTAGTGTTAGGACAGAGGAAGGATAAAATAATGCACCCAATTTACTACGCAAGTAGAACGTTGAGTGGAGCACAGCTGAACTACACTGTAACAGAAAAAGAGATGTTGGCTGTAGCGTTCGCGTTTGACAAGTTCAGATCGTACCTGATTGGCTCAAAGGTAATTGTATATACTGATCATGTTGCTCTCAGGTACCTGATCGAAAAGAAGGAGTCAAAATCGCTCCTGATTTGTTGGGTGTTGCTGCTGTAAGAGTTTGACTTGGAAATCTGTGACTGTAAGGTCACGGAAAATCAGGTCGCTGATCACTTATCGCGACTGGAAGGAGCTGAAAAATCAGTTGGGGTAGAGGATATTTTAGAAACCTTTCCATACGAGCAGCTACTCGCCACAAGCCTTGAGGAAGTTCCATGGTATGCAGACATTGCAAACTACCTGGCAAGCGGTATAGTTCCCTATGACTTTTCCTCTATCCAAAAGAAATTTTTTTACCGTGATTGCCACATGTATTATTGGGATGAACCTTAGCTGTTTCGGATTTATGTTGACAATATGATCCGGAGGTGTGTCCCCGAGATATATCAATCTTCTGTTTTGTTGGCATGTCACACATCAGTATATGGCGGACATTTTGGAGGAGTAAGGACGGGCGCGAAAGTTCTAGAAGCCGGGTTCTACTGGCCAACTGTGTTTAAGGATGCACATCTATGGGTCAAGGGTTGTGATAAATGTCAGCGAACCGGGAACATTTCCCGTTTCCATGAATGCCCATGAACCCAATTTAGGAGGTTGAAGTGTTCGATGTTTGGGGAATAGACTTCATGGGTCCCTTCGTCAGTTCTTATGGCAATAAGTACATACTTGTTGCTGTAGATTATGTGTCCAAATGGGTGGAAGATGCAGCACTCCCCAACAATGATGCAAGGGTGGTGATTGGGTTTTTGAAGAAGAATATATTCACCCGTTTCGGGACCCCAAGAGCCATAATCAGTGACGGAGGCACTCACTTCTGCAATCGAGGCTTTGAGAAATTGCTGGTGAAATACGACGTACGCCACAAAGTGGCAACTCCATACCATCGTCAGACCAGTGGGCAGGTCGAAGTATCGAATAGAGAGATAAAGAGTGTGTTGACCAAAACTGTGAATGCCACAAGAATAGATTGGGCGAAAAAATTAGATGACGCACTCTGGGCCTATAGAACTGCTTTCAAAACACCAATTGGCATGTCACCATACAAGTTGGTGTTTGGAAAGGCCTGTCACTTGCCAATGAAGTTAGAACATAGAGCTTGGTGGGCGCTGAGACAATTGAATTTAGACATAGAAGCTGTAGGAACGAATAGAGTCACGAAATTGCATGAACCGGATGAGTTATGCTACCTTGCTTTTGAAAACACAAGGTTATACAAAGAAAGAATGAAGAGGTTGCACGACAAGAATATTGTTGAACGGAATTTCAAACCCGGAGATATGGTGTTGTTGTACAATTCAAGATTAAGGTTATTTACGGTTAAACTCAAGTCACGATGGTCTGGACCATTTCGTGTGGTTGAAGTGCTCCCTTCGGGTGCTATAGAGATTGCCTCAGAAAATGACTCTCGCATGTTTAGAGTCAATTGGAACAGGTTGAAACCATATGTGGGCATGGATGAAGTCAAGAACGTGTCAGTGATTCATTTGACTGAGCCCCTGAGGTCGAGTGAGCCTTAAATACGCTAATCTGCGTCGTGCCGCGATGTTAAATCAAGCGCTTCTTGGGAAGCAATCCATGTTTTCTTTTATTTTTACCTTTTTCTTTGTTGTTGTACTTAATGTGTATGATACTAACCCCATTATTAGTGTACAAGAGAATATTGGTGCATATATGGAGAAGTCGGGGGCAAGAACCAACACCGGAAAGGTAAAAAACGTGATAAAAACAAATAAATTCTAGAATTACGTCACCGCGACTGGACCGCGGTGGAATGCACCATTTATATTTTAGTTCACCGCGACCGCGGTCGGGGCGCGATGGGACCGCGGTGAGACACACTTGTTCTGTCGCGTTCCACCGCGACCGCGGTCTGAGCGCGGACCGACTGTCGTGGAACAACACAATTCTGCCTACGCCCAGGTAAGTAAGATTTTTTATTTTTTATTTTTTTCTTTTTATCTTCCAATCTAATTAAACCTAAACCTAACCTCTCTTCTCCCCCCCCCCCCCCNCCCCTCTCCCTACTTCCAACACTCTTTTTCTCTCACAACCGCCTCCCCTTCTTCCTCTTCTCTCTCACAAAATCTCCTCCAACACACAACTTCATCTCCACCATTCTCTTCATCCCCCAAACTCCTTCTTCCCTTCTCATCCTCCAAGCATACCCGTGTTCATCATCTTCAAGTAAGTCTCTAACCTATGTCTCTCTTCTCTCTTAGTTTTGTTTTTGTTTTTCTTCTTTGTGTACTTTAATGGTAGAATTGTAACATGTTTTAGGTTAGAATTTTCTTATTTTTAGCTTGATATGGTGTGAAACATGGTACAAAGAGCATAATTTTATTGTGGTGAAGTTGATTGTGGTGGGGTGGAGTATGTGTAGTGATTGTAGTTGATTTGGGGGAGGGTTTGTACATATATGGGCTAAGTTTATGAAATCATTATTCAATGCACACTAGGTGCTTGTGAAATTTCCCCATTGAGTTGTACTTGTTAATGTGACCGTAGTGGTGGTAAAGTCTGAGTAACCACCTTGGGTTCACACATCTCAAACCCTCACTAATAGTAACCCTTAATTTGTCAGGTACAATGCATCAATCAAGGAAAAGACGTGCCACATGTGCATCCGCCAGTGGGTCAGGTGGTTCATCCTGAGCTCGAGCTCAAGCGAGTTCAATCCAGTTTGACAACACCCGCTTTGTATCCAAAGCAGATCAAGATAAATATAATGCAAAATCAGCTAGGAAGCTGGTTCCTGAAGTGCACATTGAGCGGGCTGCGTTAAGAGTTGAATGCCCACAGATTTACGATGAGTTGAGGAGACGTCAGTTGTACGTCTTCTTTGATGAGCCGGAAGAGGTCATTGTTATGATGGTCCAGGAATTTTATGCTAACTGTCCGGACCATGTTGATAGAGTAGTCATAGTACGAAACATCCCGGTGAATGTGTCTCTTGAGGCCATCCGCCGAGTGTACAGGTTGTCGGTATTCACCGGAGATACAGACTACTACCAAGATTATCAGAGGCCACCGGTCACATGGAACCTAATGGTTCAAACAATATGTGTCGCTGGTAGGGAGCCAATATAGATCAAGCCAAGAATGACCTTGAACTCCTAATCTCACAATTGGGAAGTTAAGTGTTGGCTAACGATCATTAACAGCCGTCTGCTGCTATCCAACAATACTACAGATGTTAATGCGCCAAGAGCAGCGGCAATTTGGTGTTTTGTCAACCACCGTGATTTTGACGTGGCCCGACTCATTCAATATGAAATGTTCATTCGGTCCACAGAGTCAAGAAAAGGGTTCTACTTCCCTTCCCTGGTCACCAGGCTGTGTCGTGCTTCACGAGTTCCTGAAAACCCCATCTACGATGGGAAATTGCAATTAAAAGCCCCTTTCAGGGCTAGTAAAATCACAGTTGGGAAAGAGCAGCCTGTGGCGGCTGATGAGGATGCTGATGATGCCGATGATGATGATGAGGGAGATATGCATGCTGCCGCCCCACCAGTGCAGATTGCTGATGAGGCGGGCCCATCACAGGCCCGTCGGAGTACCCGGATGACAGCCTTGGAGAAAGATATGGCTGGCCTACGCACTTCAGTCAATGACCTGGGTGCTCGAGTAGACACTTTGGCCACCCAAAGTTCTAGGTCAGAGAAAAAGATCATGAGCTGGCTCCGGGCGTTAGGTCGAGCGTGTCACCTCGATCCTGGCACCGTCTCCGATCAGGACTAAGCACCTGGGAAGTCCCCTTACTTTACTTTGCTTTCATTTCTTTGACATGGGGACATGCCAAATTTTTAAGTGTGGGGTGGGGGATGGTTGTTGTTGTTGTTGTTGTTGTACACTTGTATAGATTGTGTAGTATTTTGGTTTGTTTGGTATTTTGATTTGCTGTTAATTAACTTCGACTTGGCCCGAATACGGACGCCTCTCGATGGGTCTCTTGAGGGTCTTAAGTCGAACAAAAATAATAATAATAATAATAATAATAATAATAAACAAAAATATTTTCTTTTGTTAGGTAGTGTACCAGCTCCCCTTTGGTTTTTCTTTAAACCACGGTTCTTTTTCAAGGGTTTCTTTTTCTTTTTAGATTAGGAAGTCTTGGGCGAGGGAAGAATAGAAATAGGATCCCTGAACTCTGTAGTACCTTGAATATTGATTGCCTTAGCATGAAACTTAGGCTCACTAGTCGACTCTAGCAAGAAAGCCTTAAATTGCATGTTCCTGATTTAGTTGAAAATACTTTGAGCAGAGTGTCTGATGATCCGAACTGACCGAGTCATGTGCCATGTGTGAGTGAGACTTTTGTGTATTCTGTACTAACATTCAATGCCTAGAACTTACCCACCTGATTGTATATACCATAGTTAACCCCTTTGAGCCCGTAATTTTTTTTTTTTTTTTGGCAACCACATTAGAAGCCTGACCCAAATTTTGAATTGACTATCTTTTGAACCCTATCACCTCCTAGAAGCACTTGAGTTGTGACGAACATGGAAAAGTTAAAGTGTGGGGTGTTGGTTGGGCTTTTGAGTGGATCTAAGAGAATAGAGATAAAGGTGCACGGTGTGATAATGAATATTAGAAGCCACCGAGACTGGGAAAAAAAAGAAAAAAAAAGAAAAAAAAAGAATGAAGTCTCAAATGGTGGTGGCTTTTGAAAAAGTGTGCTTAAAAAAAAGTAAAGGGTATAACACAATGATGAAAAGGTGGAATAAGATGAATAGGTGGAATAATGGTTTGACAAAAGTATGGGCTTAAATGTGAAGAAAAAAAAATATATTAAAGTACTTAGGGAGGTGTAGCCACTCTTATATCCATATATATCCCACCTGTCCCGCGATCTACATTACAACCAAATAAAGTCCTACTTGATTCTAGACTAAAGGAGCTCGATTAGTTGAGTATTACACTAAGGGCAAGCCTATGGTGCATTTTATGTGGCATGAGAATTTCTTTCTGAGGGTGAGCGAAATCTTACTTGTTTGAATTCCTCAATGTGTGAATTGTCATAACTATGATATAAGTCTCTTTGTGGTGAGTAGGCACTTGACTCGTGAAAGGAAAGTAAGTTTGGACCTCTGACTGAGAGTAGGAAAGCCGGTTAGGGACATTGCGTGGCTAGAGAGAGAGTCTGCTCTTGAGGTTTGGATGTTATGTTGAGGTAGTCTACCATTTTGAATTGTTCTTGGTGCGAGGAGTGGGAAAATTACCCTGTAATGATTAGGCTTATAGAGTATGGTTTTGTTGCTTGAGGACTAGCAACAGTTTAAGTGTGGGGTGTTGATAGTAGCCTATATTATGCGATGTATATGCTATTTATGCTCTAAGTCAACCTTACTTTATTGATGTTTTAAGTGTTAAATGATAACAAAATGCTCTAATTGAGGTGTTTATGCTTTGCAGGATCTACTACGAGTTAGGAGGATGATATAGAGTGTTTTGGGGTCAAATGCGTAGAAAGGTCAATCGAGAAGCGCCCGAATAAAAACAAGCAAGAAAAGGCGAAGAAAAACTGGGCAACAATCCACCGCGACCGCGGTCGGGACGCGGTGGACCAAAGCGAAAAACATAATGTATTATATCTACCGCGGTCGCGCCGCGGTTGGCTCGCAGACGCGGGCGATCTGGAGATAGCCCGGAAAGCCTAGGAACTTAAGTGCAAAACGTGGGAAACTTATCCTAACCCTATATAAACTCAACAAACTCGCTCAAGTCAAGGTTAAGCTTGTTTTAGACTTATTTTGGAGGCAAGAACAAGTGGGAGAAAGATCAAGACACCATTAGAGTTTTCATTCTTCTTCTTTTATCATTATTTTGAGAATCATGAATTATTTTATTGCTTTATCTTATTTTATTATGAGTAGCTAAACATTTAGTCTAAGGTTTTGATGGAACCTGTTGAAGGGTGAAACTCTTGCTATGTTAATATAGATTTGCCAAGTTTAATCTCTATTTGTTCAACTACGTTCTTGTTGTAGTTAATTGAAAGAATCCTTAATTAGTTGTGCCTATTTGGTATGTATTACTCAGGAGAGAGTGCATATTTAGGTAGTTGTTGAACATCATCACTCCCGACGTATGTGAGGAATCAATAACCTAGGGTTTAAAGGTGGGATTAGGGATAGCAAAACCTTGGGTGCGATCTAAGTGAGCTGTAATAAAAGCCAGCTATCCTAACTCGGGAGTATGTCTAGTAAATTGTCGTAATTACTCGGGAGAGATTTACGATAGGAAGAGTGTTCATGATCAATAGAGACGATTAGGCGAATTTATATGAAACATAGCAGGAGGGGATTCCGTCAATAGGGGAAATCATAACCTTAGATCCTTCTCATATTGTTTACCACCCATTCTTAGTTAGCTCTTAGTTAATATAGTTTCATAAAGTAATAGTTAGTAGAAAAATAACCTATTGTTATTCAAAATATCTTGGAAGTTGAGTACGTGGAATTGAGTGTGTCTGATAACTGTGATTGGTAGGTTAATTCTCTGTGGGATTCGACTCTGGGCTTAATACTCATAATATATTGACAACGACCGCTTAGTCCTTTTTATAAGGCATAATTGGGCGTGATCACTTTGAATTCGAATTTGGGTTTTCAAAAAAACATTATTTATTTGAATTGGGTGTTGTTGCAAAGAATTGAGAATTCTCTCTACGTCTCTCTATATCTCAATCCTAATTTCAGTAATGTAAAGCAAAGGAAAAGAGAGCAGCAATTCCACCATTGACAGCCATTAAAAAGCTTTGAATTCAAATTTGGGTTTTCAAAAATCATTATTTGTTTGGATTATGTGTTGTTGTAAATAATTGGGAATAGAGTTTGGAGTTTATATCTCAATTTTGAGGGTGTTTTGATGAAGATTACACTTGATTTTGGCTGAATTTCAGATTGAAACTCGACGAAGAAGAAGAAGAAGAAGAAGACATGATATACATTATATTTACAAAATTGTATAGAATAATATTATATTTAATATTGTACATTATTTTATTTAACTATTGTATGGAAGTTGAACAATATTGTATAAAATTATATTTAAGTTGTATGATATTGTAGTTGCATATAACTGAGTAAAAATAATGTATGAAAACTGTAGATAAATTGTAAGTAAGTTGTAGATAAATTATATAATATATAATTAGTTGTATGAAATTTATTTTTACTATGTATAAATCAGATACAAAATATACAAAAGACATATTGTATAATAATTGTATTTAAGTTGTATGATATTGTAGTTGTATTTAACTAGAGCAAAAATAATGTATAAAAGTTGTAGATAAGTTGTAAATTAGTTTATTTGAACCCAACACTTTTGACTCGGTGCATAATTTATGTGTAAAAGTTCACTTAAATTATAAAAAATAATAGGTGAACCTTAAGTTTAAAAATATACAGGATTCAATGTTAAGAACATTAAATGTTGAACCCACAAAGCTTAAATCTTAAATCCGGCTCTGCCTCTGCCCCTAAATTCTCCCTTAAAAAAAGAAGAAAAAATCTTCCATTATTTTCCATTTCACTACCTAATTCCAGCATTCCACTTTCGTGTTTTGCAAAGTGGAGATGAAAAGGGAAAGCATATGGAAGAGCACATTGCTTTCGAAAAGCTTAGAGATTTAGGTTCCCAAAAATGAGAGATTCAATCAGTTAAGGATGTCAAATTTTGCAGCATATGCCCATAAGTTGTTATCTCAGTTCTTACTTAGCTTGCTGAGCTTGAGGTTTCTAATTTTATTGAGTTTGATAGATTTGAGGATGAATTAAATATATATATATGATGATGGATTTAAGTTTCCTTTTGAATCTCTTGTTCGTAAAATAAGGGATCTTGTTCAGATGGAACTGGTGAAAGAGTTACTGAGATCAATCTCAGATGGTGAACACTTGTGTAAGTTCCCTATACCACAAGTAATCAAAGGTAAAGAAAAAGCAAAATCACTACTTACTTTAGATTGTTACTGAAGCAATATGTTGTGTTCAATTTTATTATGATTATGTATGTTGAGCTTATGCAGTTCTTTTACCTTGACTTTATGGACATCAGAAGATAAATCTGCTTGGAGAACTGATGAAGAGTTTGTGAGAGAATTGTTGGCGGGATTAAACCCTCTTATGATCTGTTCTCTAAAAGTATGGTCAACATTTCCTTTATTTTCACAGTGTGATAAGTTGAATACCATTTTAAAAAAGAATCATAATATATCTTGCTGAATTATCTTACACAGGAGTTCCCGCCAACAAGTAATCTCGATCCTAAGGGCATAACTTACACACACAGAGATCCTATTTACCATTGTCGCTCAAACAACCAACAATCCAAAATTAAAATAAATTCAACCAAGAAAACAAAGAAAAACAGTTACATGCATTTGTCTTCAAAACCCATCATCGTCGAAAATAATGTGAGTATTTTATTAGTGAAATAGTTTAAAATAATGGAAGATCTGCAGAGAAAGAGAAGATAAAAAAAGGAAAAGAGTGTAACTAAATCCCTTGATTGAAGATACAAATAATGAATTTGGGAGTCTTTTAAGGTGAATATATTTTGTAAGCAAAACTTATTTATGTCGGGTAATTAGTTAAATATGAACATTAAAGATAATAAAGTTTCAAATAGTGTATAGGAATGAATTCTTTTTTTTAATATGTTAAGGCTTTGGTTGGGCTGAATTATCTGTATCTACACTGGTGGGAGATAATATATATAGTGAAATAATCCATGTGCATGCAAGGTCACCGTACTTAAAAAATATAGTTGGAAGGCAGAGAGTTAAAAGTAGACAACTTTGTTTAAAGTTAGTGGGGTGGTAGCTGTTGGCTGTTAGTGGCTGATCAGTCAAATTCTACAGTTCTAGAATTAATTATTTTATGGTTAGAAGAAATCATTTGTTGTGGAAATATGAACAAACCAGATCCTTCTCAGACTTATAATATAGTGTCGTGATATCATTGGTAATGTTTTAATACTGTTTCTAGCTTTCAAGTTGTATCACATGCTTAATAAATGTCAGCAGCACCTATTAGAATCATTATAGCAGGACAAACATTGTATTATTCTAACTCTCTAACCTCTAAATGCGTTAGTCAACAAAGCTTATGGCTTCAGCTCATCTCCACCTTATATTGTAGTTGTTCTTTTTGCATACTAAATCAATAAGGTCTATATTACACCAAGGATAGATTTATCTTTTTTCGAAAAACTGTTTCATAAATACAAATTTGTTGGCTGCTGCTTGGTATTGGTTGTAGGCCAGAAAAATATTTTCTATCAAAAAGGAAAATTGTTTTTATGGTGTATCATATATATAAAATAATTGTTTTTGTTTTTTCACAACAACAACAGCTTGCAAAGATGATGGTTTGCTTTCATAAAAAGGATCATAGTGCACTTTTAATACATTAAGGTCGTTTGGTTTGAATACGGCTTTATGCCGGGATAAGTTATATTGGGATTAATTATTTTGGTATTGTTTTTTATTTACTGTTTGGTACTATGTTGTATTAAAAATGACAATTGCATAATTTTTAAGAAGAACGTATAAGTTATCCTGACACTAATAATTACCCCACCCTCTACAAGGTATAAGTTATTCTGGTACTAATTTTAATTCCGAGATAATTTATATTAAATTTGTTAATCAAACAAAATATTAATATGAAATTAAATTTTTATATCATCATTATACCTTCTTATACCTCGTACCAATCTTTTGCGTTTGCTTTTTAATGCTAATCCAATGGACCTTCGTGTCGGTAGCATCGATCGTCCCCATTGCCCATTCCATTCAAGAATTTCTTTAGTATTATTCCATTGATATAATTCAACAATCTGCGAGTTGTATCTAATATCAGTAATATTGATAGAATATAAGAGTTCACCAAACTGTATAGAGGCTTGATCCTATATTAGTTCCCGCAGTACTAACTAATAAAACAGTAAGTAAATAAGACATATGATTTTTACGTGGAAAAATTTCAACTCAATGGGATAAAAATCACGACCTACACTGGTATAATCTGGTAGAGTTTCAACTTCACTAATTTGCAATTCACTTGTTACAAGTCACTTTGTAACGACTATATTACAAAGGCTTCAACCTCACTAACTTGTAATACACATATTATAAGCCACTTTGCACTACACTTATTACAAAGACTTCAACTCATGACTAACTCTAGTCACGACACAAACACTGAAGGTTTATGGTTTACAAGGGATTCCTAAGTAATGCTTCTAGATAAGCAAAGTAGGAATTACAATGAAGAACAATTACAAAGATACAACTCAACTAAAGACATATACAAGACTTGTTATGGAACTGGTCCGTAGTATGATATACTTGTGACTTCAATGCTCTATCAGATCTTCAATGTTTGAGTGAATATCACAAAATGTTCAAGTGATGTTTTGTTGCAATACTCCATGTTGATATACTTTGGATACATCACTTGGATGATGTACACACTTGGTTGGTGCAAGGCCCTTCCCAATAGGAAGCGACTGCTGCACTGCTTCTGCACTGTAGCGTGTACAATTGCAGGCAGTCACTTTCCAACTGTAGAGTTGACTTTGTACTTCTGTGAAGGTCCCTGAATTGGTTCTTGTGTAGCTAAAGTCACACCTCTCATATTAGCTAAAGTACATTGCTGAAGAATTATACCAAGTATGCATCACGTCCTTTATCTGGTTCTAGACAAGAAGTTTGTTAGATCATCAAAACATAAGACTGTGAAACCTTAAACCCATCAAATATATATTCGGTTCGTTTATACTCTATCTCGATTATTTTATTAGAATAATAATAATAATAATAATAATAATAATAACAACAACAATAATAATAATAATAATAATAATAATAATAATAATAATAATAATAATAATAATAATAATAATAATAATAATAATAATAATAATAATAATAATAATAATAATAATAATAATAATAATAATAATAATAATAATAATAATAATAATAATAATAATAATAATAATAATTTGTGAGATGTGTTACGATAAAATCTAAGCTATACATACTCTTTGCAACAAATTGATTTTATATTTGTTAGAATAGACATCAAATTACATGTTTTTTTCTCACTTGGTTTTAAGGTGAGTTTTCATGAAATATCATCTTAAATATTTTTCGTAGTTTTCGTTTACTTCCTATTAGTTAGAGGTATTAGTATCTGACTGCATTGCATCAATACAAGATCCAATAATATATTGGATGTTCATTCTGATATGATAAAATAAATTCTTACACTTATTTTTACATAAAGAAAATATGTTGAGAAATGAGCTCCTTTCTATTTTCGAAGGCAAACAGAATCTTCTTGAATCTGATACTTAAATGGTAGATTTGACCGAATCCAACAATGACTTACTTATTTGATATTTATTTTTTCCTTCTTTTACTTTACGCTTTGGCTTTTCAAAAATGAAATATATATTTTTTTGCATCCGAATATTTTTCGGGATAAAAATTAAATCTGACAACATTTATTATCAATAGCTTAGGTACGGTTGAAGACAACATTCCAAGCCAAGTTTTCCTCAACTTTTGCACCTACATAAAATCTGTTTTTTTTTATCCGTTTAATCTTAAGTGAAAAATATAAGTGCTTACAGGCTTCAGTATTTCAAAAAATATATAAAAGAAAATTTGTATTAAAACTAATTGGTATAATTTCTTTTATGAATAATAGTAAAAGGTAGAGAGAAATGCCTTACGCAAACTCCATTTTCTTTATGACTATTATTATTACATAATTAATTTCACTATGAAAAAGTTAAACCTACAATAGGAAACTTAAAAAAGTAAAACAAATTTCCAAAAGGAAAAATGTTCAAAAGGCATAAAGGAAACGTAACCGAAAACTTTGATTGTATTAACTTTAGATAAAAACTAAAATGTTTTAGTTAAGTGAATTAGTTGTTACAAGAAATGATTTAGACACGAGGTAATGATAAGATATGCGTTTACATTATTTTTCTCAAATCCCACTTATGAAATTTTATTGAATTATTATTGTTATTGTTATATTGCAGACACTATGAATATTATTTTTGTATCAAATTATTAAAATATAACTAAAATTAACTTGCCTCACACAAGATAGTAAGTTACGTATTCAACATGTAAAACTAACACTAATAATACAAGAACTTTTGTTATATTGTAAATTATATGTAATTTTATTCTTCATTGAAGACAACAATATAAGAGAAAAGTAAAAGGTCCAAATTTTCTCCTAAATATTTTGTTTAACAATAACAATATCTTTTCTTTTTAATATGGACAAAAAAAAAACCATATTTTTATATCTAAGACTTATTTTAGATATAATTTTTAAAAATATTTAATTTTGTGCTTATTAAAACGGTGAAGAGTGGGTAGTATATCAGCTGACAAGGAAAAAAGCCGCTTACCGAATTTAAACATGCGCCAGCATGGAATATAAGCCAGAAAGACAAAAGACAGTGTCCCACGTTTCTTTCTTATTACTTGGCATCACTCTCTCCTTTTCTCCCTCCTTTTCTCCGTCTCTCTCCTTAATCCTAAATAAAATTCCCAATTTTTGTAAAAACCCAATCATTTCTCTTCACCTCGAGATCCTCGCCGCTAAACAACTTCCAAATCCCACCTCCGTCGCCGGATACCGTCCTAAAAATAGAATCTCCGGCAGATACCTAAAATATTATATAGAGAAGATCGCTGTCGAAATGAGTAACGGAGAGCTACTTCAAATCGAACCTATTGAGCTTCAGTTTCCCTGTAAAGTCACTCTATTAGAAACTTCTAGAACATTTTCTACCTTGTTTGAACTTGTTAGATCCGTCTGTTGTTCTCTTGTTTTGATTTTTTTTTTTTTTTTTCTTCTATGTTCAATAGTCGAATTGAAGAAGCAGATCTCATGCTCCTTGCAATTGACCAACAAATCCGATAACTATGTTGCCTTCAAGGTATCATGCAAATTTACTGTAATTATTTATTTTTTTATTTTGTTGTAATTACATTTTCTTTTTGGAATTTAGGTGAAGACGACGAATCCAAAGAAGTACTGTGTAAGGCCTAACACTGGAATTGTGATGCCTCACTCTACCTGTGATGTCACAGGTCTCTCTCTCACACACACACTCACACACAGTTCTCCTTTTACGTATGCCGCTGCATGTTCTTTTGAGTTTGCTAAATATCTTTTTACTAGTAATTGTTGTTATAATTACTACAGTAGTTTGGGATTAAGATGTAGTAATAGTTGAAATTGATTTTTTTTTTATTTTTTTATTTGTAATTGTTTGTACAATTTATGGGTTCAGTTACAATGCAAGCACAAAAAGAGGCACCACCAGACATGCAGTGCAAGGATAAGTTCCTGCTTCAAAGTGTTGTGGCAGGCCCCGGAACTGCGCCTAAGGATATTACTGCAGAAATGGTAAAGATTATTAAAGTTTTGTTGTTGTGGTTGTTTGAAGTGTTAATTGATTTGAAAGATGTGTTGTTGTTGTTTCTGTTCTGCTAACTGTTAATTGATGAGAACTAGCACGGTTTATACGCGGGTTTCTTGGTTTTTTAGTTCAACAAGGAGTCGGGGAATCATGTTGATGAGTGCAAATTGAGAGTGGCTTATGTTCCACCTCAACCACCATCACCTGTGCGGGAGGGGTCTGAGGAAGGTTCCTCGCCTAGGGCTTCAGTATCTGAAAATGGAGCTGAGTTCCACAATGTGAGTTTTTAGGTGTCTTGCCCTTACATTGTTAAACATTAAAGATTTATTTTTTGGGGTAAAAACCTAGCAGAGTTGAATATGAGATGCCCGGTTGTTGTGCAGGCTTCAAGGACGTACGCTGAGCCACAAGACAACTCATCAGAGGTAGTTTCCTGTTCCAAAATTTATGATTCTTCTCGTGGTGGCTGATAAGTTCTTTGGCTTCTGTTATTATCTATGTTGTCAAGTATCTACCCACGTCAACAGGAATAATTAAGTCTCTAATATCTAGAGTCACTACATTTCTAAAATTTATCTTGCTTATTGTTGCTGTAGCATGTTGTTGATTATTCAGTGTATCACTTGAATACCATGACTCTGCAGTTCTTGAGAATTTCCTTCATTTCATTCAGGTAGTCCTAGTGGTGCCTGTTTAGTTTGTAAGTTCAACACATTTCAGTCTACCATATTGCTTTATGTGCATTTATGAAATAGTAATTAGAGAACAATGGATAAAGTGATAATGTTACATCAATCCAAGCTTCCAAAATTGAGGTCTGAATGAAACAACAGAAGGTAGTTGTCCAGTTTTTAGATGCATCTTAATGAGGGTTGGGGTGGGGTGGGGGTTGTTATAGCAAAAGGAATTAAAATGGCAATCTGCAAGACTACAAATTGCTAGGGTCTTTGTATTTGAGCATTTAGAATTGTCAGGTTTGTGTCTCCATTTATTTCCACCTTTCCAGCTTTTGCTTTTATACAGTGGCCATGATTTATCTTGGAATATCCGTTGTTTCAAATTTGAATTTATTATTTTGTTTTCTAATTGCAAGGTGTTAACCCAACATTGATTGATGGATGAGCCATAGTCTGTTTATATGTCTTTTATGATCCTCAACTTACGAGCTAACTTTTGGAGTTGACTTAGGTCCAATTTTTATTTTTCCTGACATGTTATTAGAATAAGAGTCATCCCTGATCTTGGCCCGATGTCGGTCTGGGCTTGTCCATGCTCTAGATGTTCAGTCTTGGGCATGTGGGGGTGTTAGAGTCTTACACTGGTTGAGGTTATGGACGGTTGTCTCCTTTTTCTCTTTTTTTAAATGATATGGAGAATAGTCTTTTTATATGGTCTTAGAGTCAGTTTGGATTGGCTTAAGAAAAGTGACTTTTCAGCAGAAATAGCTTTTAAGCCAAGCTTATTGCTTTTGGCTTGTTTCAAGCAGTTTTAAACGTATTTTAATTTTAAGTACTTTTTAACTTTGCCAGACACTGAAAAAACTAAAAAGAGCTTAAAAGCTTATTTGACCAGCTTAAAAGCCAATCCAAACACCCTCTTGGACAATCCTCACCTCACAAATTGGATTTCGGGGTTGAGTTGGGTTCAAGGTCCCTCTTTTCAACACAAGGTATTACCATGTGGTATGGAATATAGCATTTCCTAATTTTCTAGTCAGAATGATAATGGATTAATGAGAAAGGTACTCTGTATATGCTAATACCCTTTGCAGTGGAGTATCATCGTTTTGATTTTTATATTCTATTTTCCTCATTTTGTGCAAATGAATAACATTATTGTCCAAGATATCATTTTGCCAGTATCACACAATGAAATAAACAAATGTGTTACGTCCTAAATATCTCATCCATCCGAATACCTGCTTACCTCCTGATTGTGGTAAAAAACTCAGTCTGGATCTGGCAGATCAAATGATCTTTGCTACAGAGGTTGAGCTATAGAACACCGGCAGTTTGAAGAAGGATGGTAAACCACTTGTTGAGGGATAGCTGAAACTATCAAGCTTCCGTCAGGAGAGCCAATAGACAGATCCTTTTTAATTCATATAAAAAAATTCGCTAATTAAACTCTTTCTCAGTCTTGAAGTTTCGTAAGTTCATAGCATGTTCCCTGTATTCTTATCTCCACCGTGCACCTATTAAATAAAAGGACCACTCCTTGCAAAGCTAGTACATTTGAGCTATGTATCAAAAGCTGTGTAAATCTCATGTATAGTTCCTTATTATTTCTGACCCAGCTTCTGTCTGTTTTCCTGTAATATAGGTGGTGCTTTTCTTTGTCATTTTGGCTCAAAATCTTGTTACACATGCATAGTAGATATCTAATTTATGATAGAACTCTTGCTTATAGAAGAAAAAAGCTACTAGGAAATTTAATCTAATTTAAACAACTCATAATGGAGCTTTATTGTGTTAAATGTTTTGCTAGGTTGTCTTGTATCAAATTTTTGCTTGGTGAAAACATCCTTTATTCCAGAAGAATTACAAAGTCATATTCCTTTTCTTGTTTTGATGGCCACCTACTGTGTGCAGTTTTATTTTAATGATGCATTGTTGTTTGGCTTCTACACTTTGATTCAGATCAACTTATCATCTTGCATCCGTGTTTCCTTTACGCTCTTGCAAAAGTGAATCTCTGCTTTGAATAGCATTTATCAGTTTGACTAAGTTAAAGATCATTTTGTGATTCCATAAAAGTATTTTAAGTTTGTTCAACTATGAATTGGCTTTTGTATTTTGGGTAATTTTTCCTTTTCTCAAGTGGTTTATTCTCTTGATCAATGTTATGTTGGACATGCAATCATCTTTTAAGAAATTTCGTATATCTGTGTATCTGATTCCATTGGTATGTAAGAGCTGATATCCTGGTACTGCTATGTTCTTCTGGCTTGAGATATTAACTTGGACCACGAACAGTGGGCAGAGATGCTTGAAGAATTCAAGATAAGTAGGAGAAAACCTGTCAGTCTAAATTCGCTCTCTGAAGTTCTTGAGTGGAATCATTTGGTTCTATGATGGTATAAGAGACTGTCATTCTCTTGCATATATGGTTAACTATATAAAACTTCCATTTCGAAGCTCTAGTCACTATTTGGGCTTCTGTAAATTACAAATGTAGCTAATGACTGTTCAGCCCCTACATCTGTTTGGCTTCAGCAAATGTATTTTTAGGCTTGTCATTTTCCTTTCTGCTTCGTTATAACTTATAACTAATCCTGGATCACTGTACTCTATTCTTCCCTTTGAAAAAGAAAAGAAGCACTGTAGCTTTTTAAGGGAAAAAAATTGAGGATTCTTTTCGTTTTATATGCAGGCAAAAGCATTAATTTTGAAGCTAACAGAGGAGAAAAATTCTGCAATGCAGCAAAGTAACAAGCTTCAGCAAGAACTGGTAAGGGCTTTTATCTAGAATAGTTTACTGGTTTCTTTGTCTGTGCCCTATCAGAATTTTGTAACTTCTCACTATTCGTTACAGAGCGAATCAGCAATTTCAGACTTTTTCTTTCTGTTTTGTTTTCGTTTTTTTCCCTTCTATTTAAAGAGATTGAAGGTTTCACAAGATAAGAATTGAGCTTCATTTAATAGATGATTAGTGAGGGGTAAAGATCGTACTTCTAATGAGAGCAGAGATCTAGCTTATTGTGAGAGTCAGGAGTAAGGAGGGAGACTATGTTATTGGTAGGTTGGAAGGAGATGATCTTTTCGTCTTTGTAAGTAGAGGTTAAGTGAGTGTAACGGCAATGGTATTTGTTTATTTAGGCAACAACAGAGGGTGGTTGGTAGAACTAAGATTTTTCTTTTGACATGATGAGATTTGTTTACTACCTAAGTGAATCTTGAGGTCTAGACATGCATAGGACAGGCATTCTGTTAGTAGGCCAAGCCTAGAACATGCATTCTGTTAGTTGGCCAAGCCATTGTATAACCTTCCTGCATTGATGAGACAAGCACCCTTTGCTATTTTGCTCTCCTGGAGGTTGACTCTTACTCTCTTGAATTAAATATGTTGTTTCCTTTGTTTTTATAACTGCAACCCTCTCTCTATTTGATTTAGATTGGACAAGGCCGGAGTCGCTGCTATATGAAAGCATTGCCTTTTTTCTTAATCACATGGATGAAAGCACTGCCTTTTTCTTAATCGCATGGATGAAAGCACATTCTTTCTTTAATTCGTGTGCACATAAGATCAAGTCTTTTAGGGCGGGCTAGTGTGTGACATTTTCATTATTTGGGCAATGAATTGATTAATTGTGAGCTCTTGCCTGCTTTTTGGTTACTGTATGATTAGCTAATTGCTATAATTGTTGCTGCCTTTGTAAGAGAATTAAGTGTCAGGCTACTGCATTTTGAAGTCACTGGCTCTTGAACTGATTGTATTCAAAATATTTGACACAGAACCGAGTGGCATCTTTTCCCATGCTGGCACTGCAAGAAATTTATTGTGGGCCTTTGAATGTTATCCTTAAAACTTTTTTACAATAAAAAAATGTTATCCTTAAACTTCTTGAACCTTGTTGGGTGCAGGAGTTCTTGAAGCGTGAAAGCAGCAGAAGTCGTGGCGGAATCCCATTTATGTATGTTGTTATTGTTGGACTGCTTGGCATCTTTCTTGGCTATCTTCTCAAGAAGACATGATCACAAAGACGTTGCTGCTATATCGTCAGTGCACCAAGTGTTTAAAAAAATTATAGAACCTTGAAGAAAAAGGTGACTAATCCAGTAAAGCTTTGTATCATTAGTTGTTTGGTTGACTGAAATGTACAAGACAGGTTTTAATCTGTTTCTGTAATGTGAGCTCAAGAGCATCATCGTGTGACCAACTGCATTTGACATCCTTTGCCAACATGTGGAGGATACATTTTAGTTTGCCAATTAAGCATACTTCCTGATTATGGGCCTTGTGGTTGCAGCTAGTTTGTCTGTTCACCAATAGTTATCAGAATTGACGTTATCTTTTTGGTATGGACGAACGGTTTTGATTTACTTAGAATAGATTTACATTTACAGTTATGTCCTTATTTCTTGAGATGTCATCCTCGAATACCTTGTATCATGCAATTTTCTAGTTATAAACATATGATGTTAAGAAGTTGAATCTCAATCAAACTCTACCAGCAGGCAAACTTGAAAACTGTATAGGATGGCTAGCTATTTGGAGAACTGAAGTTGCACAAATAAGATTTCTAGTATAGTGCTGCTATGTAAGGATCATTATTAGCTCATTCTGGTAGGTCTGTTATTCTCGAACTTTAAAGTCCCCAGCAAGACGAAGAATTCAACCAATTTTAAATTATCATTAGAGGGAAGCAATATTGGAGTTAGTTGGTTTTGAGTTGAGCAGAACGGATAGAGGATTCAAAACAGCTGATCCAACTAATTTGAGATTTAGATATAGTTCAGAAATTGTTAGAGAGAGAAAAGCTGCAACCTGGCGGAACAATGAATAACAAAAATCTAGCATAATAATTTGAGGCCTTGAGTTATGACATTACTGTTGAATACATATATAATTGATTAGATATTGATCAGCTCTGAGATTTTCGCAGCAAAACTCATTTAAGAATCTAGCAGTAATGACAAAAAATTCAAATATTCGGTTATTTTCTTTGAGAAATACACAGTTTCCACCTAACCCGACCCTGATAATTCAATAGGGACTATCGTTATCAGCATTTATAATAAGAAACTAATCCCAAGCTGGATTGTTTCTGATAACTTGAGCAATAGGGGCATAAACTTGGCTGGCAGACTAACATACTCCATTAAAGTAAGCTGTGATAAACTAACAATTCCATCAAATTTGAAAGGGCTTTGATATGTTAACACAGTAATGCATATACAAGAATGAGCAAAGTTCCTCTCTAAAGGAAAACAAAGCAAAATAACTGGTTAAAGTTAATGGAGGATAAGATCTCCTATGACCAGAGAGTTAATGTATGTGAAATTATTGCCTTCCAACATTTAATGGCCGTCTTCTGGAAGAATTTACAACATGTTGGCTGGAAGAATTCAGAACAAAAGCAAAAGGAGAAGAGACTATGGATTGTACTAATATCTAAGGTTAAAATAACCCTTCTTTCCTTTCCATTCTAAGCACAAATCATCATATTACTTCTCTTCTGAAGCCCGTTGCAATTGTCAGTTTATCTTGCGCTGAGATACTGAGAACTTTTTTTTCAAGTTGTCAACTTTTTAGCTATAAAATTTCCCCCTCACTAAGGGTAGAGTAGTGGCATGAAAGTCTAAGCCGGTCACGTCCAATATCACTTAAAATCCTCTATCTCTTTAGAAGATTCGAGTACTCTTTAAAAACATCATCAAGCAGCATCTTCAGAACCTTTTATCATATTGCATTTGACCACAATCTTGCGAAAATCATCCAGGCTCAACTGCATACACCGTTACAACAGGGTAGATAGGAATTAGAAAAAACAAGAAAGATTGACGAACTTAAAAGTATGCAGCTTCAAAACATACATTTTAGGACAGATAGAACGTGGTCTCATTATTGCCATCAATTTTGTTTCTCTTAGCACACATCATTTACGACAGCTACACCAAAAGAACCAAAAATAAAAAATTTGATGGTAGGAACAACTGTGCAGGTTTAGTTAGTTTTCGCCAGTGGAAGGTCATGGAAAAGATTTTATCAAAAACCTAGCAGAAGAAAACAACAACAGGATTATAGCCACTTTTTCCCTTTTCAGTTGCAGATGATTCATAACCTACCTCCCTTTTCAGGAACAGAAACCAAGGCGGTTACATATTCTAACTTCCTCACTAAATCTTATCCAAAACTTAGGTCTTCACTGAATAGGGAATACTTTTGTAAACCAAAAATGATTAAGAAAATATAAGATTTAAAGGGAACAAGTACCTTTCCATCTCCATTGGAATCAAAGCAATGTATCATCTTTGCCAGCTCCTCATCTGACCATGTAAAATCATGGGAAGTTGCCACCCTCCGTAAATCTCTGAGACTTATACTCTCTTTTCCAGCTTCTGTGAAAAAGATACCAACTAATTAATGGGAATATACAATCCATCTAGAACAGAAAGCAAAGAAATATCATGCTAGAACGTGCAAGAAGTACAAGTGAAATCAGAAAACTTTTCAGTATTGTGGACCAAAAATTGTACTATAACTTATCACTTCCATATGTACAAGATGCTAAATCTTAAAATGCGAGTCAGCATTACCATCGAACTGAAAGAAATGCATAATCAAGTCATCCTCAGTCATCTGCACTCGATTTCTTGTCTGCTAAAAACAATTGTAAAGAACCCAAGCATAGAGAAGGAATATGAGAAAGTTTCAGAATTTTCACTGATTTAGTAAAGTACATAATAGAGCACACCTGTTGTTTTCTCTTCCTCTTCCAAGTAGTATCTCCCTGATTGCAGGAACCTACTTTTTTGTTACTGGCCTTTTTGGAAGAAGCTTTTTCATTACTGGCCTTATGAGTGGAATCTGCATCAGTGCCTTGCATAGGTACTTCATTTGCAAGATTCAAGAAACCTGAAGAATCTTGTAGTGACAAGGCAATAGCCTGCATATAGACAAATAAATACTTGCTGTTGGATACCTGAAGGAAAGCTGCAGACATATTGGCAAGGCAATGTTTTACTCAGCCTCCAACATAAGAGTAAGGCGGATGTATCTTTCCATTTTAATATATGTATATGTGTGTTAACAAGACTGAATAATAGTAATCTATTTCACCTGTATTAAGGCGTCATCGTCGTCCACAAAATCCGTGTCAGTTGGTACCGTTGTGTTAGAAACTCTCTTCTTAGGAGTTTGAGTTTTTTTCTTTGACTGCAACAAGAAATCCAAGGAAAATTAACAGGATAACAAACTAGAATATTTTGTCTCTCCAACTGCGGAAGCAAATAAAAAGGGTTAAATGCAGGGCAGGCGCATTATGATGGCAGCCTTCCCTCACAGACAGCTCCACATCTAAGAATTCAGATGTACTTAGATGCCTTAATTCAAAGTAGTTGTAGTATGCACGTCATTCATGTGTTGTTTTTCCCAGCTAACAATATTCAGGAACATCAGTTTTCTGATGCTCAACACACGATAACACAAGGTATGCAGCCTGTCTTCATGAAAAGTTTCAGGGCTCAGGATGCACATAATATACTCCTTTGATTGCAGTTGTTTTTTGACATCATCGGTGTAGAATTCACTCATATACAAAAACCACAAACATAATTCTTCTAAGAGGTTAGATTTCTTAGTTAAGAGTTTCTACTAGGCAGTATAAAAGGAAAGGTTGTTTGATAAAAAAATATGAACGTTTGGTTAAACTAATTAAAATATATGAGAGGTTAAACCTAGTTAAAAATAATAACTTCAGATTTATAATCAACCTACGTGGATGATGCAGAACAGTGTCGGAGCAGATTTAATATAACGTTTATTTAATGTTTCAAGGTTAATAATGGGATGGGAATATCAAGCATTAAATAACAATAAATGACACTAAATGTAAATAAGGAGAACGATTCATCCAATATTGAATGAGGTGGATGATTCTTCTTTTTGACAATGATGAATGACAAATAACTATGAGAATACTGAAGACTTTCTTGGACTTGATAGGAAAAGTATAAAATAGTCAAAAAAGACGAATCTCTTTAGAAAAGTGATATTTGTATTTATCTAGAGAGTCTACTTTTCAAGAGAGTTCTTATCAAAGAATATTACATGACAATCTCCTGATCTCTCTTTCTTTTTATAGGGGACATACCCGGGTTAGACCTAAAAGTACAAACGGAGAATATTCCCTCAAAAATCCTGTTACTAAAATAGTCGTTGCTGCCCCTCCTGACACTTGACCCCGGCCTCGATCGACTACTCGGCAATGAGTTCGATTAGTCATTATTCGACCTCGGCCGAATTACTTTTAATAATACCACTTCGTGTCGAATATCCCTAGTCAGATTTTGACCCATACAAATGTATGACACTGTTGCTTCCTTTACTTTTCTTATGAAAATGGTGTGACTCATTTTTATACTAATCATAAGCATAAAAACAAAATTACAAAATGCAATCAACGCACACAAAATAACATAAAGAAGTAAAAGCAAAGTAAAAGATAGAGTATAACAAATTTCTTGCTCCATACTGTGCTTTTGCACCTGAAAATTTGTACTTTTCACAAAATTTACAATCTTTCCCAAAAACACTAAAATCTGTCCGATGCAATAACAAATTACCTTATCTGATTTTAGTTAATCAACAGAAAATGTAAAAGATTGTACCTTTTTCAATTGGGACTTTGAAACTTCATAATCTACATCATTTTGTTCATCTTCTTCGTCTGAGGCACTTAAAAGGTCCTCACTTTGAGCTGGCTCGTAATCTTCATCTTCATCAACCACTTTCTTTTTTCCCTTTTTGTCCTTGCCTTTTTTCTGGGGTTTTTGGGAAGAACCCATCAAAGAAGTTGCCATATTATGGAGACCCATAGCCTCCATTCTTGCTTTGTTTTCTTGAATTCTCTTCATTCTTTGTTTCTCATACTCTGTCATTTTCCCGGTACTTTGGGGTTCCATTTCCACCGGGGAGTCCCCTGAGTTGGAGCTTGAGCCTGAATTTCTCTCTTCTGTTTCTGAGTCTGAAAGATTCAGTTTTGCCATTTCTGGGGACACTGGAAACTGGGGTTTTGATTAGATTCAGAGATTTTTTTTTTAAGGGAATTGCACAAGGTTTGCTGCCTTGTAAAACGCGGGAGTTTTGTTGGTGGTAACAGTGGCGAGCCCGCGATCTTTGTTTCCGTGTGAAGTATAGAGAGAAAAACAAGTGCTAAAGATCTTATCCTACTGTTACAAAAATGTTAATTTTTAAATTAAAAGAGTTTTCAAATATAAAAAGTTGAATAAATTAAAGGAGTATTATTTACTATTTCTTTTTAACCATAATTTAACACTTGCTGAAGAAAACCACATGTCATTTTCAATACATGAGCCTTAATGCAAGTAATTAAACTATGTAAAATTTGCCCCTAAACTTTGAATAAAAGGGTCACTATTCAAGCAGTAGCACCACAACCACCCTCAAGCATTGAATCATACAAGATTGAATTCAAGTAATCATCAATTGTAATAGTATGAGAGCTCCACATTCTAAAACAAATCCATGCATAATTCAATTCCTAAATTATTGTATCAATCAAGATATGGTTATAATGGTCGAGGACATGTGATCTTCTTACAAAAGTTAAATGGTAATCGGTGAAATTGATAATGCTGAAGGTGTGTGGGAGGTGTCTTAATATGATCTTTTTTAAATGAAATTTCTATATATTCTTTTGGTGTGTCTCGTGGAAGTGAGAAGTAGTGGTGAAGGAGAAAATGCGATCTCTAAGTTTTACTTTTAAGATGGAATAAATTAATGGTTATTGTGGTGGTCAATTTAAAGATGGTGATCGCAAAAATAGTGATCAAATCTGAACTATTTTATAAAGTTTTGAAGAGTAAATGTGGATCATAACATCAAGGGTGATTTTGCCTTCTCTTTTTTTTTCTTTTTTTTTGTAAAAAGGTCCAACAATAACAACTCACTAAAATTTTACAATTGGGGTATGGAAAGGGTAGAATGTACGCAGACCTTACCCCTACTCTGGAGGGGATAGAGAGGCTCTTTCCGGAAACCCTCGGCTCAGAGACAATAGAAATGTGACAACAAAACCCGAAAAATAATATCAGCAACGTGAAAGACAACAAATAAATGGAAAAGCAATAACAATGCAAAAGTGTGAACCACAACATAAATCGCTAGCAGGGCTTGACAAAACACTATCATACTCGCTGGTACAGAGAGGGAAATCGAGACAAAGGGAAAAATCGCTCGACTATCCCTTAACATGCAACCCTAATGCTCGACCTCCACAACTTCCTATCAAGAGGCAAGTCCTTGAAAATCTGGAGCCGCGTCATGTCATGTCTGATCACCTCGACCCAATCCTAATTAGAGATCTCTTTACTCTTTAGCTACTGTTTAAAATGTATTTACTTTGTAGTCAGCGCTTAATAAATTTTTACCCGCCCGGACGAAAATACCCTTGTGCTAGACATGAGTGCTGCTTAAATATTAAGGACATGATGTCCTTAACTTCATGAATGTTATGTAAATATTAATGGCCAAGTGTCATGTATTTGCACCTTCCGTTGTTAAACTTTAGGACATCATGTCCTTAACTTCATATGTGCAGTGTAAATGTTAAGGACATAGTATCCTTAACTTTATGAGTGTTGTGTAAATATTAAGGACGCGATGTCCTTAACTTCATGAATATTGTGTAAATATTAAGGATACAGTGTCTTGTATTTGCATCTTCTGTTGTTAAACTCTAGGACATCATGTCCTCAACTTTATATGTATAGTGTAAATGTCAAGGGATACAATATAATTGTTAAGAACATCATGATATTTACACAACACTTATAAAGAAAGGGTAAAGATATCTTTTCGTATTAATTTCAAGACTATTTTTACTTAATATTTAAAATATTGAATAAAAACTAAATATATCATATTAAAAAGTGACAATACAATTTATTCACGAGCAAATTTGAACATTTTCCATAAAGAATGAGGAAGCAAAAGCCGCTAAAACCAAAAAGGTATTGCTAATTCCTATGTGCAAGTAGAGGTGCTCAAATACCAACCCATCCCCTCTTTTATCAACTAGTACTACTCATTGTCCGCATCTGTCTCCCCTTTCCATTCAACAAATGGCGAATCTTTGATTTCATCCAACTCTTCCTTCAAAGATGCTTCTAAGTAAAACTTAATTCAACCCCCATATCATCAATACCCTCAATTTCATATAATGGCTTCTTCTTGTATAGATTTTGACAGATTCAAGCTGCTTCCTCTCTCCCTCACTTCCCTCTCCAATTCCCACTCTCCTTCTTCCTCATCCAGAACCTTAATTTTGACCCGACCCAGATGCTCAATTCCAAGAATTGGGCTTTTTCTTGATGGGTTCAGAGTTAAGAGAGAGGTTTCGGGTATCATACCCAGAACCATTTTCTTGAAACATCCTCGAATTATCACTGCCGTTGCTCGTGCTGAACCCAATGAGGTATATATTAGTCCTTTTTCGTTTGGCTTGAGAGTTTTAAAACTTCTACTTTCAAAAAAGAAAATCCGTGATATTTGATACATTTTATACAAGTGAAATAGTTGTAATATATTGACTTTACCCTAGCTTTATTTGACATTGAGGTAATAGTTGGTTGATTGATTTTATCAATATAGCTATATCTTTTATTTTTGATTGCTAGAAGAAAATGTCTGCAAAATCATGATAGTAATTATTTAAGTTGAATATAAGATGAAACAGGATCGCTACTTCTCATTTGATGATAATGAGTGGTTCAGCTTTTAACATAAGCTCTACTACTAAGTTAACTGTTGCATTAACCTAGGGTGTGTATGGCTGTTTGCTCTAATTTATCACATTAGGGAGTTATATAAGCATTTTTACTTCTTATCTTGGTTTGATCTATGCATGTCATGGTCAAAGCAGATTATTGAATTGGAATCACTGAGATAATTATGTTGTAGGAAGTCAACAAAGGCAACAGTACAACGGCGAGGGAAATTCCCACTTCTGAACTTAAGCAGAAAAATAGTCAATTGAAGAAAAGGGTAGTCTTTGGACTTGGTATAGGTATTTCTGTCGGAGGTGTGGTATTGGCTGGAGGATGGGTTTTCACTGTTGCCCTTGCTGCAGCTGTTTTTGTGGGTGCACGAGAGTACTTTGAGCTGGTTAGAAGTCGTGGAATTGCTGATGGAATGACTCCTCCTCCTCGATACATATCAAGAGTTTGCTCTGTCATCTGTGCTCTCATGCCTGTACTCACACTGTAAGTGTCATTATCAACTTTTTCAACTTTCATTCTGTATTAAATAAACATATTTCTGATTTTCTGGTAAACCACCTTAAACCTCAGAAGACACCATGCCATTAATCTCATGCCGCACATATTTAGGAACTGGAACAATAACAGCACTATTTCATGCCTGCATCATCTATTGTACATTGATGAATCAATGTAGTGCTTTAAAGAAAAAGGATAGATGCATGGACAGAAAATATTTTTGATGTTATTTCATGATACCATTCGATATTCGTGACCTTTGCTCATTAAGATAAATAGATTATCTATTTGCTGTCGCATTGACCCTTATCAGAATTATCAGCAGAAAGACTTTGTTTTTTACAAAATTTCAACCATGCATTCCATTGGCAAGACCTGCATTACTGTGACTGTATTTTCTCATTCTTTTAGAAAATTAGGCCAATAATGGATGATTTGGTCCGTCATTCATTTATGCATTGAACGTCAGATACCTGTGCTAGCCAACTTTGTGTTTAACCTCTTGTCTTCTGTTCTACCCTTTTTGGGCTCCAATACTTTGATGAATTATGACTCATTTTGTACATCTTGATTTAAACTGGGAACCTACCACTTGATTAAACCCTTTTGTTGTGGTTGAACTTGCTTGTTTGGACAGTCCATGTCTTTGCTTTATCCTTTAGGTTAGAAACGGCATAATTTGTCACTTCAGGAAGAGTTAATGAGATAAAATTTTACAGAGGTATGAATGTCATCTTGAAGGTCTTCTTTTTAGAAGAATTCACCCAAATAGCCGTCCACCTAATATCTTAAACTAAAAGTAGCCGGCGGATGCATAAGATATGCATAACTCATGTATACTATGCGTATAACAATATATAATCAATGTATAATCTATGTATACCAGCTAGAAAAAGTAAACAATAAATATGACCGGCTATTTATGTAACAATCCCTTCTTTTTACTTGGATTAACAGCAACCTGAAGAAACTGATACTTTTATCATGCTTCCCCAATGCTCAGACCCTATGTATGATTTTCTTCTGCGATTAGGTTTTGTTCTTCCCCAGTAAATTGACAGTGGTTTCAGTTTAGAGTAGCTTGATAATCATGCTTGAGACCAGCATACAATATCTTAGAGTTGTTATTTTTTTCTTGTTGTTTATGATTTATTTATTTTCTGGAATTTGTTAAGTTGACTATTTGATTGCTCTTCGAATTTTTGTCAGATATTTAGGTCAGATTGATGTTTCTGTTACCTCTGCGGCCTTTGTTGTTGCAATGGCACTGCTGATGCAAAGGGGCATTCCTCGTTTTGCTCAACTTACTAGTGCCATGTTTGGGCTCTTTTATTGTGGCTATCTCCCTTGCTTCTGGGTTAAGTTGAGATGCGGTTTGGCGGTACCTGCTCTGAACACTAGTAAGAACTGATGCCCTTTGTTCTGATTGTTTAGAAATAGAAAAGTATATACATATGCTCTAGCCCGCAGGGCTTTGGTCTAGTTTAAGAATGCAGCGTGTGACATGTGGCTTAGGCACTCGTCATGAGTTTGAAGCCTATCGTAGACAAAAGCCGCTTATTTAAGCGGAGAAGGGTAGAGGAGCGGACCCATAATTGATTGATTTTCAGACCATGTGATACTGCCCCTCACGGATTTCTCGGTTATTTAAAAAAGTGTATACATATAGACACACACACGTGTGTGTGTGTGTGTATATATATCATGATCTGAATTCAAGTTACTCATCAATGTGCTCCAGTGAGAGACTGACATGTGTTGGACATGCACACAACTGTGTACTTTTGAAATTCCAGACATGATATCTTTTCTATAAAACGTAATATTCCTTAATCCCACCTTCATCACCCATTGTTTGCGTCATGTTCTCGCAAGTAGCCCTCAAATGGCCACACGAAGGACAAAGTAATTTCCATTGTTTTCCTTTTTTAAGTACTCAGTTATTTTGGGCTCCAGACTTAATTATCTGAAGTTATGAAGAAAAAACTAGATCAAGTAGAAATACTGAAGAAAAATTGTTGGCAGGATCTTAAGAATCCATAAATTAATGGAGTATCTTTTCTTATGTCATTTGAAGTAATCGCTATAACTACGGTGTTCTTTTGTTGTTGAAAAAAAATAAATGTACTATAATCTTGTGTTAGCTACGTGCATGTCTCCTTTAATTTTAATATTTGTATCTGTGTCCAACAGGAAATTAATGTTGGTCTACTTAGGTGCTTTTCATGGTCTTCAGTGAGATATATTTTTGGTATAGCTTTAATATTTCAGCATCCCAATCGCCCCCAATCATTCACTATTAGGATGATAATCAGGTTATGAGCTTCATTGCTCATTCTCAATTCATGGTCGTTGATGATATTCATGCCACTAGAAAATGTAGAGAACTTCTAGTGTTAGAGAACTTAAATTATTGAATACTAGAATGAGACAACCATAAGACATCGGATAGTGAGAGTTTATATAGCAACCCCCAGTAGCTTGGGGTTGAGGAGTTGTTGTTGTTGTTGTTTTGTTGTGATGTTAATGCAGTTCTTTACAAATGAATCTTTGGTACCCCGGAATATGGATACCAAACCATAGGAATGGTTTATTTGTGCCACATTTACAGTCTGGCATCGACACTAGTGGGTCAGCCCTTATATATGGTGTCCAACGACAACTCAAAGTTGCAGTCTTCTATATTATCTTTTTAATTCGAACACTGTTATTACCTATTTGAGACACGGGTGTCACCCTATTGCGCATACAGGAGTTCACACACAGGAGTTCTCCCAAGATTTTGCTGTTTCCAGAGTTGTTCTCTTCAGATACAAAAACTATATTCTTAGAAAGAACATTTAAGGTCCTATATGTTCTTTATTTCTAGCTTTTTGGTGTTTCCAGATAGTGGTTTTAAGCTAGATAAGTTATTAGTGATTATTAACTTTTTGCAAGAAGATGTTATAAAAAAATGTTATCCAAAACTTGTTGCAAAGTAGTCTCCGATCTAATGTTACATCCATACTTTGCATGTGAAATGAATTGCATTTACTGCATAAAAAAGATAAGTTTATTTTTTTCTTCTTAATTTTAGAAAAAAATAATAATGACTAAACTAATTTTAAAACTATTTATTCGATAAGGCACAGACTAAAAAGGGTGGAAGAGATTGCCACTAGAGTTAAACACTTACAATTGTGTTTTATTCTGAAAGTACTTGAATTATTTTGCCTTATCACTGAACCATTGAAATTCTGCCTATTTCAAAAGCTTACTTCCCACTTTTCCTTTTTGAGTTATCCCAAAATAATGTCTAATTTACCCTTTTGTTTTCCCAAGATAATGTACACGTAAAGTATTTTCCCTTCACCTTAACAAAAAAGATTTTTTTTCCACATATTTCTATGGCTAATGGATATTAAATACATTCTTACTTTTTTACAATTTTTCATTATCGTACTTGGGCAGCCCGATGCACAAAGCATCCCGCATTCACACCGTCCAGTGAAGGGCCACACTCCAAGGGGTGTGGTGTAGGCAGCCTACCCTGATGCACCCGTGACCTATAGGTCACACGGAGACAACTTTACCGTTGCCTCAAGGCTCCCCTTCTTTTCATTATTGTACTTAGAAATACAAAACCATCATGTGGAACAGTGGAGGTCATAAACCCAAATGGTTAGCAAGAGAAAAGGTCCTCCTCCCCAAAACCATCACGTAGGTACTCAAAGGGGGTCATTTGGTTATCGGAATTAGTTAGATTAGTATACTAATCCTGACATTAAATTTGGGATTGCATTTATTTACCGTTTGGTTATTGGTATTAGCTTATATCGGTATAAATTTTATATCATAATCTTGGTATTATCTATCCCAAATAGAAAGTGGGATTATAATCGTGGTTATATTCCAGGACTACAATCCTCGAATAACCTTGTTTTGAACCAAATGACCCAAGAGCATTGTACAGAATGATTAGCTCCAATTTCCATCCAACCATCTGTATGAAGCAGCACGTGATGCATACCCCAAAAGTATAGAAAAGTAGCAAATGTGTTGATCCATATCATTCGATTTTCCTTAAAGCCTTCTCATTCTCCCTTTCTTATTAATAAAATCTTCTTTTTCTACAGAAAGTGCCTTCTCAAAAATCTTTTTTTATAAAAGAAAATTACAGCTTTCCTGTGAGATTAACCACGTTGTATAATTATATATGATTATTTGTCTGCATATGACATCACAGTCAGACTTTTCTTTTGTTTCTTTGTGTCTGTGGCAGTGTATGTGCTACTTAGATTAGGAATAATTATTGTGTCTCACTATTTGATGGACCTGCTATAACTCCCAGCTCAAAAAGGCCAGGATTCTGAACAAGTTTCCTATTGAGACAATCAAGCATGAACAAAAGAGTGTGGTGTCAAACAGTTGTTACAGATTTGACATCCTAACAGTGTTGTTGGATAAATGTAATCTGATATAATTTTCTTAGCCTTTTTTTTTTGGTTGATAAATATTAACTTCGCTGCTTATGCTTCATGTCAAAAACCTAAGTTTTTCTTACTATCAGCATTTTTTTTTTTTTTCTTGGGTGGGGAGGCAAGTTGAAGTATAGAACAGCATCATCAGCTGATTAAGTAAAAGGCAAGATGGCTTTAAACTTTAAAGTAAAAAAAAAGTTTGCATTTGGCCATTACAGGTGTAATCTTAATGTTGCTATATAAACACCCGATGCTCTCCCTACCCCCTCTGCTAAAAGGAAACAGTAAAAAAAGAAAAAAAGGTAATTTAACTTGATATTGAAGCCCCCGAAAGGGTAGCCTAATGGTCAAAGAGATGGACTGACAACCTTGGTAACAAGTTCACTAAGTGCATTCTCCATCTTAGGCCTACCTATGTTGACGGGAGGTAACAGGTATCCGTGAATTAGTAGAGATATGCGCAAGCTGGCCTAGACACTACTATTATATAGAATTTTAACTTGATATCTAATGTAGCATTTGAAAATTCTTTGCAGTTGGTTTCTTCGACAGCTGATCCGCTTCAGCTACTCGTCTTCTGACTTTTGTTGGCGTTTCAATGGGTTTACACAGGACTGGGAGCATCATGGCCTGTCATTTTTGGAGGCCAAACTCAGTGGACCGTGGGGCTTGTGGCAACCTTAATTTCATTCAGTAGTATCATTGCAGCAGATACATTTGCTTTTATTGGAGGCAAGGTACTTTTCACCGTTGATGTTATTTTTGTAAATCGGTTCTATCCTTGTTCAGATGTCTCAGACTAAAACTGTCCAGAGACGCAGTGTTTTCTTGTCAAAATTTTGGTGCACCTGTCTTTGATGTCACTGCATATTTTATGTCATCCTATCATGTAAATGTGATAGACTTGATAAGACACTGACTTGGCTTGTCTTGTATCCTCTCCTGTTTGTTTGTTGTGGAATCTTGGAAATAGTAGCTATTTAGTAGAGATTTAAATGATTATTTTAGATCCATTCTAAGCATTGAAGATAAACCTCCTTTGGTTTTGTCTGGCATTTGCCTGGAATACAATATTTAGGGAAAATTGAGCTTCGCTGTATTATTCTGGCAGCTGTAACGTTCAGCACTGTCTTAGAGCTGGATTCTTTATATAAATCCTCTGTAAAATACTTGCTTCATTCAGATCCATTTCTTTTGGATACTAATTAATTTAAGCTAAACTAGGGATTCCTAAAACTAGAGGTTCTCTAATTCTCACACTCATCCTTAAATTGGCATACGTCTCTAAGTAGACTAAGGGCGTGGGATCATGATAACAAGAGTAACTTGAATTTTAAGTGCCCTTATAAAAGAAAACTAGAAATAATTGCAAAATAATAAAATTGATATTACTGAAGTTGAGGACCAAGGTTTGAACGGAATTACTGTCCTAGAATACGGCTATACAGAAAGAAAGAGAAATGACACCAACAGTCCATGTCAATGCTCATATACGCAGACACACACACACACACACAGAGACCGGGGGGGGTGGGGGGGTTGCATGTTACTCTGTAATTGGATGAACCACTAAGAGAAAAGAATCCGAAGAAGGATATAAGCTGGAGGTGAGAGAGAGGGACAGAGGACGTATTAAAGATGTCTTAACTTGATTAACCATCTCTACGTAATAAAGGCCATATGTGTAAGCTAGTAACATTGCCTTCAAATAATCTTCTTAGAGAACCAGATTTGTCACCAGCTTGCCTTCAATTAATCTTCTTGGCGAACTAGATTGACGTCTTTTCCAGGATCTCTTAAACCACTAGATCGGAGTTTGCTGATTTCCTGAGGTCTGTAACTCCCAGTGACATCCAATTGTCGGAAAAATCTGTTGAAGTAAGACAGCTGATTTATGTGAATGCAATTATGTCTTTTAAAACTCAATGAACTGTTGATAACTTGATATTGTGAATCCCATTCAAATGAGTTTCGGACTGCCGAATTGTCCCTATGCGGAGTTTCACGTAATGACTCCAATTCAAAATTGGGTTCTTACTTATAAACCTTTGATATTAAATTGCAAATCCCATACCACCCTGTCGAGACTCCACTTGTGGGATTATACTGGGTTTGTTGTTGTTGTTAAATCCCATACCAAACAAGTATGCAGATTGCGATGTCCTTTGTAATCCAATTCCAAATTGGATTTTACAATTAAGTCTTCAATAATATTTATATATATCTTATATAAATAAATATTATGTATGAGTATTAAATTGTAAAATCCAATTTGGAATTGGATTAAAAAGTACACGGCAATCTACATACTTGTTTGGTAGGGGATTTGCAATTTTACATAAAAGGTTTGCCAACTTTGAATTGGATTCATCACGTGAAAGTCCGCATAGGGACAATTCGGCAGTCATGAAATCTATTTGAATGGGATTCAAAATTCTCCATAAAAAATATTACTCAACTAAGTTGAACTTCTGCTTTTCATCATTTTTAAGGTATACCGAAGCAATATCCACTTTGAAGCACAGAAATATCTTAGATGGAGAGCTTAGTTTTTGCCTTTAAATGTCTCCCATAGTGTTGCAAACTTATACACAACTTCCCCCCTTTTTTGATGAAATAAGATTCTTCATTGCAGGCATCCAGAAGATGCAAAGTTACAAGAAGGGATTTAGTTAGCTCCATTACAACAAAAGACTTAATCTGCTTAGGGAGCTAACTCAAAAAACAAAAGTAAGGGTATATCTGAGTTAAGCTAGGCTCAGAGATCCAATGAAATCTAGAAGAGGAATTACATTATTTACAGGTGTTAGAGAACTCCAACTAAATAGTTGCACAAGGCATTTGGATTTGAGAGCATGTATAGAAGTTGAAATGCCATCAAAGCATCTGCGATTCCTTTCTTGCCAAAGGCACCAAAAAATGCATGCTGGGATCATCTTCCATACTTTCTTGATGGCCCTTTCAACCAACTGCTCCAACCTTCCGTTGCTTCCCTGACGCCCTTAGGTTGTGTCCAGCTTATTCCCAGGATAGAAAGAAACATATACCACATAGAGAAAAACATACACAACTTCCCCCCTTCCACTCTCTTTCACAGAAAAACATAGAGAGCTAAGTTATTGCCTTTAAATGTCTCCTGCAGTGTTTGGAAGTACCATATTACATCCATCGTAGTCACAGATCATGCTAAAGTCGAACATACAAATTCACATAGAGAGGAAAGAGAGTAAAAAAATATTGGAGAGGCATATAAGGTGAAATTACTATAGACCTTGACCCTTTGATCAACTTAGAAACTAATGATAGCAAATGAGCACAGTAATGCTATAATGCTTCTATGAGGAAGTATGCATCTCTTGGTTTCCCCTTTGCTTATCATGTTCCTCTTGTTGTCCTTTTAATCTTTGCAGGCTGGAATTACAACAAATTTTTTCTTAGTTCTAATGCTTTTTTATTTGTAGTAGTAGAACAAATCCAAGTAATTGTTATGTCTTTTTGGTGGTCTGTGAAGGAGAGCCACATAACAGAGTTGAAATCCTTTGCAGGCTTTTGGTCGGACACCGCTTACTAACATTAGCCCAAAGAAAACCTGGGAGGGAGCTGTTGCAGGCTTAGGAGGTTGTATAGCCACTTCTGTGTTGTTATCAAGAATTTTCTGTTGGCCTACATCCACATTAAGGTAATAATATTTTCAATGTTTTTATTTACTTATTATGCAGTACCATCTGTTTCAGACCCTTTGATGTGTCTATAGCTGCAGTAAGGATATTCTCCTTGTTGGAGGGTTAGGATTTGATTGATGTCATCTTTATCTTTTTCTTTTTCCATTTTAGAGAGGTAAACTAATAAATATTTTCTGATAAAAACATAAAGAATGGAATGATATACAGTTTTCCATAGCATTTCCCCAAGCGTAATTTTGAGTATAACTCCATATAATATCGTATACTCATGGAGAAAATGGAATACTTTTCAGGAGTAGCGGGATATTATGTTATATTAACTTGTCTTCACGTTAGAATTTAGTTGCTTGCGCTTAAAAAAGCATATCAGTTCTTTTTGTTATAACTTTTTTTTTTTGAAAATTGATGTTTGGATTTTATTCTATCACTTTTTTTCAAAACTAGCACATGATATAGAAGAAAGGTTTTTGAGTTCTTATTGTGGGTGTATTCACATTCTAGGTTGGTGCAGTTTGAGCCATAAAATTGTTTAGCCTTTATTGTGACCCTGTAAGTTGGAAAATCATAGCTTTCTGAATTGATGTTTGTGTCTGAACGGCTTTTCAGTGCTATAGCTTTTGGATTTCTGAACTTCTTTGGATCTCTCTTCGGTGACCTCACTGAGTCAATGATCAAACGTGATGCTGGTGTGAAGGACTCAGGGTCTCTCATTCCTGGACATGGTAACTACTTCTGTTCCTTTGATTGTACTTTTCATTGATAAATTGAACTCTGTCGTGAAGCCAAAACATCGTAGGCATACTGTTTTGTCCCCACAAAAAGTTATGAGCATACCGGAAATTTTGAATCTTTAAATATCAAATAGGGAAGTTAACTTTAAAATTTTTAAAACTTGAGAGGATATCATTGCTCAATGAAGAGGTAATGAAGTTTGTCATTTATGTGACCTGTCATAAGTATCGACATGAATTTTATATGTTAAAACTTTGTTCTCATAGGCTGATATTGGTATATGTCGCTTTGGAAGTGTGGTTATCTCTGACATCAGGCACAACTATTTGAGGATATGGTTGTTAACATTTTGACTGTCATTATATGCTAGACAAAGGAATTAATGTCATATGAACCAGTATCTTGTATTTTTCCAGAGTATTCGGCGTGCTAAATTCTAAGTAGACCATTTCTTTGAGATAGTATTCCAAAGGTCTTCTTTGTATCGTTGGAATGGGAGGATCATGTACTATTGAAGCCTAGTATAGACAATAGCAGCCATGAAGAATCTCTGATGTCCTTTGTTTTCTTAAAAAAATCTCAGATGTATTAATGTGTGATTGCTGTGGTCTCTGATGTACTAATATGTCTTGGTTCTGTGGGATGTGGGCATTCTTCCTTTATCAACTTCCATTTAATTTGTTAACAGGACTATAATGGCGGGAAAATAAAAGATTTTCTGTATGGTCTTGTTGTCATCTTTTGGACCCAGTAACCAAAACTCTCTGGGTAGTCGCGGCAAGAGTAGTGTAAGACTCCAAAAACTGATCACATGTTGAGTGATCAAACTTGAGCATGACAATCCAGGGGGAGTGTCCAGTCAATGAAAATCTACTATTTCCTAGGGTTTTTTATGCTTTCTTAACTTTCTAAATCCTATCTGCTATGTCCTTGTATAGCTATGCTAGATACTTGCCCAATTCGAAATGATCATCCTTTAGCATTGTTATCTTAGCTGAACTGGCTAGTAGCCTCGTGGCAAGTTCTTGGGTCTTTCTTGAATGAAGCGATGCCTGTTTTGCAGGAGGAATACTGGACAGGGTGGACAGCTACATATTTACGGGGGCATTGGCATACTCCTTTGTGAAATTGTTCTTACCATTTTATGGAGTTTGATGAACCTGATAACGATTTTCTACAAAGAAAAAAGATACTTCATCGCTGTTCTCGTAACTTGGGAGCAAGCACAAGGTGACATACTTAATACAGTAGAGCAACATACGACAGAGGTTCCATTGAAGGTCAGTTAAGTTTCACACGACAAGATTCCGGTTGCATTGCAACTCCCCCAGATTCTACTGATTCATATACCTGATTCCAAGATCGAGGAAGTGAAGTTCATACTAGTTTCAGCACTTTAGGGTGAGAGAACGGGGAAGCGATCTGCATGATGTTTGAGGATCAGTGTTGGGTTGTTTTGGCTGATACTGAGCCAGCTCCCGCATTGTGATTTTAGAATTGTTGCATAATTATGATTCTGCAAGTGTATATTCGCTTTTAGTCACAGAAATGTCCCAATAATTATTAGGTTCATATACTGATTTATTCAGGCGTTGCTTTGTTTAAATTACTGGCACTTTGACATGTTAATAATGAAAATGACAAGATTTAACATTCTTTTAAGTCCTGAGGGTGGATTTAGAGTTATTTTCTAACAATGCTCATCAATGGAAACTGCGGTTTGTTAGTGAAGAATAATAACGCTCTTGTATGGATCAATTATGCTTCATCTAATATGGCGAATCTTGACCTTTAGTTCTATTAAAAGTATGTCAACTAAGTTGTGTTAATGTTAACGTTTACGTGGAGAAGTAGCTTATTTTGGCTCCAAGGACCATTAAATTTGCGTCCAAGAAGAAGGTCAATTGTACGGAAGCATATCCCCGTTTCCTTTATAAATTATACTCTAAATTCACTCGACAGTTACAGGGTATTACAAATAAATATTTGAGCCGGCCATGTTCATTGTTTATTACTTTTTTGTTTAAGCGGCTAATCGAGTTTCTTACTAACTATATCTTGGAAGAACATTGCTGTTATAACCATTAAAATTGTTTATTTTAATTATATGACCTTTTTACTAGAGATTAATAAATATATTATTGACAAAATATAAATAATTTATATTCATTAAATTCGAATGGCAGAATGTAAGTCCACTCTACACCTACTTAAGTGGAGGGTTCAAATTTCAGCAAAAATCATCATCCTCGTGTTTTCATCTCTTGCCAATATTCTCGAGTCACAATGATTTTGAGAATGGAGAGTTAATAAATTGGAGAAAAGAAGTAAACAATCATATGAAGAGACAATTAATTTAGTCAACTTGAAAAATAAGTAAGAGGAAGAGATTGAGACAAAAAGAAGGAAGCAAATGGTTGACCTGGCCTAGCTTGGTGAAGTGTCACAATATATAGAAGAAAGAAAGTAGTGGATATTAAAGAAAAGACGGCACCATATTGCAAAATGGACTCAATCAACATTCAAATTTGGCCACCCAATAATTCCCAAATAGTGGAGAAAAATCAAAAATTAAAATAAAAACCTAAGGAGTCTTGAGGTTGAAGAGAGAGAGTAAAGTGAAGTTTCTTTTGTTTCCTTTGCTTTGAGATGGATGACCCATCCAATCAATTGTGTACTTATCAATAGGGACCTACAATATACGTATAGCTTTTAACAAGAATGAGTGCTTGCTTTAGGGTTTTGGTATATATGAATTTATGTGGGAAGGAAAGAATGCGTTCTTCTCAAGCTGACTAATGGATCCAAACCAACCATAAAGCTTCTCTTTCTTTTCTTTCTTCTAAAGAAACAATAGAAAATAAATTATCTACAATAATAATAACAACAACATACCCAGTAATATCTCATTATATGGGTCTGGGGAGGGTAGTGTGTACGCATACCTTACCCCTACCTTGTGAGGATAGAGGTGTTGTTTTCAATAGACCCTCGGCTTAGGAAAGCGTAAGCATCACATTAATGAAAATATAGACAAAAAAGGGCACTACCAAGAAGCCATATAAAATCAGAATAAAAACAACCAAATAGTAAAGTGATCAACAATGAGAGAAACAACGGTTTGTCATAAAAATCTACTACCAACTGAAAGCGAGACTGCGTGTCAATACTACTGTTATGAACGCTCTAGGCTACCTACTCTACTACCGTAATCCTCGACTTTCATACCTTACTATCAAAGGTCATGTCCTCGGTCAGCTAAAGCTGCGCCATGTCTTGCCTAAACTATGTAACACTTAAAATCTAGTGATATAGATTGGGGCGAGCTACATGTAAGAAAGAAGTTTCAATTGAATTCATTCGTCGAAAAATGATATAGTAGCATCAAAAAATGAGTTAAAACAATCTTTGTATATAAATGAGTTATAGAACCACTTTAACATAAGAAAAGTTTATAACACTGTGGCAAAAGTGGTATAAATATTGCTTTAGATTGAAGGTTTGAATCTCAAATATGACATTTGTGCATTTGTTGATTACACTTAATCTTAGGTTTGATTTCATGCATTTTCCTTTGAAACTCGTTACTATAGAATTCTTTGTTCCACGACTTCATAAGGACGGATTCTTGGTTCGATTATTTTCATTGTTACTTTTCTGTGTTCGCATTTCCTAATCCCAATATGTAAATAGAAAATGAAATAATAACTATATTGAAAGAAACTTAAAGAAAGGAAAAATAGTTGGAGGCGAGATATATATGGTTTTCTTTTTCTTTCATATGAGAAGCCAAAAAGCCAAAAGCAAATTTTTTTAAAGGCTCATAATGACAACTCTTATAAACTTTCCTAACACCCATGCAAAATAAAAGATCATACTCTTCCAACTTATTGCCTCCAACTTTTTCTTACTTTTCCCTCCTATACACTAAGCTTTGGATGCCTTCACATGATACTTCTTTTTTCATTTCTTATATTTTAATTAGCGATCAGTATTTCTTTAGTATTTTTATTTGCTGTACCTCATGTGAGTTTGTACACCTACTTGTGCCTTAATCTAACTTTATATATTAACATATGTTACTGGTCTAAAGTTCTAAAAAATTCTTATAGTTGACAACAAGAATAAGGCAAATAACTTGACAATAATTGACTTCGACAATGATTGGAAATTCAAATGATAGAAATGCATGAAGAGCAGAATTACATGCATAAATTATTTTCTAGAAAGAAAAGACCGGAAATCTAAAAAGTAAGAAGAAAATAATTTACAGTTTCTCTTAATAGCTAAGGATAGAATCATAGAATATATTCTGGTAGCATGATCTTACCAAGACTTTTTCAAAATATCTTCAGCTAGAATTGAAAAAGAAGAACACTATCTTTCCTTCTCTTTATCCCCTCCTTTTTCTTACGTTTCTTGATTGTAGGAATTAATTAAATTAATTGGCTTATGAACAGTGGGGTAAAGTATACTATGTATTGTTTTGGCTTTCCCCTTTAATTGAAAATGAAAAAGATATAAAAGTTAAAAATTTGCTTTTCACATCCAAATGTTTTATAATTATCAATTAAGGCCCCACTAGTTTCTTTTTAGCTTTATTTCAAGAAGCTAAGTATGGGACACTATGGTAGTTTATTTTGGGAATTACATTTACTGATGACCCACATATTCTAGCAATTCCAAACATAATGTAATCTTGAAAGAAGGCAAAAGCTGCCAAAAATAAAAAATAATAATAAAGTGAAAATGTATTAGCCCTAGATCATGGTGGCATATTTATATCTGCATGGAAAATGAAATAAAGCTATTTTAAAAATGAAATACCCAAAATCCCTCACTCCTAGGAGAAGCTTCCCAATGACAAAAGTACCCCCACTTGGATTCCTTAATGAAAAGTTATTTATCATTATACTTTCCATGGAAGGATTTCTTTTTAGAGCTTGCAAAAGTTTTACAAACTTTTTTGGGCTTCTGTATCTAAAAGATGCTAAGACATTGCTCCCCCCCCCCCCCCCCCTCCCCCCCAAAAAAAAAAAAAAAATTCCCAAGAATCTACTTTCACATACTGAAGTGACTCAAGTTATAAGTGGAAGGTCCATAAAAATAGAGAGATATTTTCAAGAATGAGAGGGAAAACAAAAAAAAACTCTTTTTTGTGGTCCTTTTTTGTTCATGTGTTTTTCCTCCTAACTCAATTGGAAAATTGATAATCATTTCTCTAGACCATGTACAATGTGTTATGACTTGCTATCCAGATATAATTGTATCAAAGGAAGAGATCCTAGAATATTTAGGCAGAAGAACATGCATATATATATATATATATATATATATATATATATATATTCTATTTTGGTGAGAGAAAACAAACAAATTAGAGCTAGTGAGAATGTTGAGTTTGTTAACTTAGGAATGAACCCAATTTCAAGAAAAAGACTTAACAAATGATTGCCATTTTCTTGAAATAAAAAGAATATAATTAGATCAAACTTCTATACTTGTGCAAGACAATGAGCTAAACTAAGCAAGAAAATGACCAATTGGGGGAAAATACTTGAAAGCGCTTGTTATAAAGGGGTTTTAGGCCTTCATGGCTTTTAATTTTAAAATATTAAATTTAAGAAAATATTTTTTTAAGATCCCTTTTATGTTTAAAAATAAATCTCTCATGTATAAAAAAGTAGATAGGTCATAAAATTAAATACAAATTTGTAATGGATCACAAAATCAACTGACATATTATAAACCTCTACATTAGAAAGCAAGTCGAGTAAATTACGTGGGGTTGTGTCATTTGTGTGGTATCTAGGTTTTTTTATATCCTCAATGTACTACCACTTGGTACATTTTACAAAACATCCTTTTCACCTTTGAGAAATTTTCACTTTTTTCTAAAGCACATTTATTCATAAAAAACAAATTCACTTTGTTCCAACTTCCAAGAGGACCAAGACCCTATAATGATTTGATCTTTGACCAGGCATTGGTTTTGCTTCTGCTAAATGAGCTTTCAAGAAATTACATTATCGAACCGGTTTAATAATTGACACTACAAATTTTTCACTCTTTTCATACGGATACTATGTAGTTACACTACTGTTGGTAGAAGTTAAATTCTATAAAAAGGAAATTCTTTCCTTGTATCTAAATCATAGTAATATTAAAAAGAAAAAGAAAAAAAGAAATGAGTGTTCTACTCTTCTACTCACTTCGGTCCATAATAAGTTATTTTTTTGTCTTTTTATTTTAGTTCAAAATAAATGACCTTTTATATAATCAAGAAGAAATTAACTTTATTTTTCTAAAATTTGCCCTTGTTTACATATCCCAATATGTCAATTTAATAATATGTAAATTTTAAATATGGGTAATTTAGTTAAAATACTTACTCCCTCCAGTCCACAATAAGTGACCAGTTTATTTTTTTTATTTTGGTCCAAAATAAGTGTCCATTTATATAATCAAGAAAAAAAAATTCAATTTGCTTTTCCAAAATTACCCTTATGTACGTATCCCTAAAAAGTCTTTTACTACTCACATTAACTATGCTGCAATATTTAATTAAGGGTAGTTTAGTCACACTAACTATTTTCGTTTAGAATTTAGTATTTCCTTAATGGGTGTGCCAAAAGTAAATTGGTCACTTATTATGGATCGGAGGAAATATTTTTTTTCTAGGAATTAGTATTTCCTTAAAAAGGTGTGTCAAAGATCAAAAAGTCACTTATTATGAACCGGATGAATTACTATTTTACATCGTCAACAAGGAATTATGTTTCTCTAGAATACCTGCTAGTAAAACTTTCGTAGCTTGAAATTAGGGAGCCAAACTTGATAGCAAATTAGGGAAAAGACAAAAGGAAAATTGATCACTAGCTTGAATCAATGATAATTCCAAACTTCTGGACTTCCTCTCTTCTTTTGGCTTTACTTTTCCTTCCTTTTTTGTAATTTTGTTTTTGCTCATTTTCCTAAACGACGAATCTAAGAGTAGGAAATTGTAAGAGGACTTGAAACTTGTACAAAACTTTTATTGAGTTTTAGCCTTGTAAAAAAAATTAAGGAAACCCCACAAGCTCAAATTGGGCACTGGAAACAGTGTCACATGAAAAGCTAGAAACAAAGTGACTCTCAAAAGTTTTCGTGAAGAAAGAAAGAAAAAAGGTGTGAGCTTGATGGATCTGAACTCAATTTCCAGAATCATCCAAGCAATTTGGAATTAGGTTTTGAGAGTGGAGAGATTGAGCTTAAGGGAGAAGAAATAAATTGCAGTAAAAATGAATTCTCATCCTTTGTAATAGAGGAATACAACTTTTTATATACAATTACACACTAAATCAACTATGTGTTAACTTAACTCTAACTACTTCACTATTAGGTCCCACAACTATAACCAACTAACTAACTTCTCAACTATCAAAACTGGCATAGTTCACACTCCCCCTCAAGCTGGAGGGTGCAAGATGTTGGGCACTCCAAGCTTGCCTAGTAGAAATGCATGTTGAGACTGTCCAAGACCTTTAGTGAGAAGAACAACTACCTGATCTTTAGTTCCCACAAATTATGTGCTAAGTACACCTTGTCTGATCTTATCGCGCACAAAATGACAATCGATCTCAATATATTTGGTAGGCTCGTGGAAGATAGGATTGGCCACAATCTGCAGAGCAGTCTTGCTATCACAATAGACTTCCACAGGTTGCTTGATAGGATCTCCAAGTTCAGCAAACAGTCCTAATAACCAGACTACTTCTGCTGTCACAACTGCTAGGCTTCTATACTCTGCTTCTGCAGAGCTTCTTGACACTATATGCTGAAACTTGGACTTCCAAGAGATGAGTGAGTTTGCAAACTTGATTAAGTACCCAGTTACTGACCTTCGTGTGTTTGGACAACTTGCCCTATCTGTATCACAAAAACATGTCAAACTATTTGCACCTGCACTGCTAGAAAATATCCCCATGCCAGTGTAAAACCCCAAACTTTAGACAGAGTCCCACATCGACAAAACACAAGAGGGATGCTAGATATACAAGTTAACAAGCCTTTAGACTCTAGTGACACATTTTAAACACGTGAGGGCCTAGATCCAAAGCGGACAATATCACTAGCGGGCATGGCTGTTACATATGGTATCAGAGTCACTCTTGTGTCAGCCATGCCGATGGTGAGTCAAAGTTCAACTAAGTTTAGGTAAATACCGGTTAGGCTGGGCAAACCTCAGTGCTGAGTCTAGGTGAATCCCATGCGGTGGGGAAAACCTCAGCGAGGAAGCTGAGTCCATAAGAGGGGGTGTATGTAACACCCCAGACTTTTGACAAAGTCCCACATCGGCAAAACACAAGAGAGATGCTGAGTATATAAGTTAACAAGTCTTTAGACCCTAGTGATGCACTTTAAACCCGTGAGAGCCTAGACCCAGAACGGACAATATCACTAGCGGGCAGGGCTGTTACATCATGGTTCATGTTTGAGGTATTTTACTGCTCTCATAGCTGCATCCCGATGAGATTTTTTGGGCTCTTGCATGAATTGACTGAAAGTTTGGGTTGCAAACATAATGCATGGTCGTGTGATAGTCAAATAGATCAACCTACCAATAAACCTTTGGTATTCTCTCACATCTGTCAGGATTTCATCACTTGTAGTCCTAGTATGTCTGTCAAACTCAGCATAGGTGGACTTCTGATTGAGATCTATGGGAGTTGATATTGGCTTAGCTCCACTCTATCCCAAATCAGAGATGAGTTGAAGACAATACTTCCTCTGATTCAATAGAATCCCTTCTTTGGATCTCATGACTTCAATTCCCATAAAATATTTGAGATCACCAAGATCCTTCACCTTGAATTTCTGATGAAGGAAAAATTTGGTCTCATTGATAAACTCCTCACTATTTCCAGTGATTAGTAAGTCATCCACATATATCAACACTGATACAAAGTCATCTCCTTTCCTTTTAGTGAACAATGAATAGTCATATAGACTGTAAACATATCCTGCAACTATTAAGGCCTCACTGAGCTTAATGTTCCACTGTCGTGAGGCTTGTTTTGCAGACCTTTGTATCCCCTTGTCTCCTAAAACCTTGAGGAAGTTCCATATACAATTTCTCATACAAATCCCCTTGCAAGAATGCATTGTATACGTCCATTTGTGATATGTTCCAACCTCTAGAAGCAATAAGAGCAATCACAGATCTTACAGTTATCAGCTTGACAACTTGTGAAAAAATTTCATTATAGTATAGGCCTTCTCTTTGGCTATAGCCCTTGGCCACCAACCTGGCCTTGAACCTTTCTACCTCACCACTTGCTTTGTATTTCAACTTGTACACCCATTTTGAACCAATAACCTTCATGCCTTTTGGAAGGTCAACAACATCCCATGTTCTATTATCCTCTAAAGCCTTGATCTCAGTTTCCATGGATTCAATCCACCTTTTATCCTTAGATGCTTCACTGAAGGTTTTTGGTTCTATTAGTGCTGAGATTCCAGCCAAAAAACTTCTAAATTTATTAGTCAACCTGCTATAGGATAGATAGTTGGATAGGGGATAGGAGGAAGTCTTTTTTGTAGTGGTCATATAGTCCTGCAACCATAGAGGTTCCTTTGAAGTTCTTTTTGATTTCCTGACCTCAGTTGACTCTTGTTCAAGAGATGCTGGAGATATCGCTCCACTTTCATGAATCAAGTGTTGTTCTGGGACTGCATTGTTGCTTGTTGGTGCATCAACATTAACATTTTCTATTACTGCATTATTGTAATCTGCATTTGCATCATCATCATCATTTGCATTTTCTGATGGTGAGTCTTGCATATCATGAGCATTTGCTTCTCTAGTTCCTTCATTCTCTCCGATGTTAGTCCCTACACTGTTGTCAAGGCCACTCCCCTCAACAGACTCCTCCAAATCACTGTTTGCAATGCCTTCTGACTTCAGATGCATATTCCCATGGGAGTTCTATAGAGGTTCAAATTGTTCCAGGCCTGAGATGGGTACAGTTTCTGTATGTCCTTCTTCATTGTGAGATGTGGAACAATGTTTGGAAAATGGAAATATATTCTCCTTGCAAATAACATTTGTGCAAACAAAGAAAAACCTAGTATTCAAATCCATTAGCATGTAGCCTTTTTGTGTTTCTCCGTAACCAAGGAAAACAACTGCTTTTGCTCTTGGTGAAAATTTGTCTTCCTTAACTAAATTAGTGGTATAACAAAGACACCCAAACACCCTAAGGTGAGACAATGGAGGTGACTTGTTATGAAGAAGTTCATATGCAGTTTTCCTATTCAACAACTCAGTAGCCAGTCTGTTAATCACTTGTACAATTTTTTTGATGCATTCACCCCAGAACTTTGTAGGACCACTTGCTTGAAACTTCAATGCCCTAGCTGTATCTAGAATGTGTCTGTGTGTTCTCTCCACTACTCCATTCTGCTGTGAAGTATATACACAACTGCTTTCGTGAACTATTCCATAAGCATCAAACAAGTCATTCATGTGTGTGTTAAAGAACTCTATGCCATTATCTGTTCTAACTACCTTAACTTTGGACTGAAATTGGGTGTGAAACATGGAAAGAAATTTCTTCAACACTACAACAACATCACTTTTCAATGGAAGTAAATTCACCCAAGTGTACCTTGTATTATCATCCATAACAATTAGGAAGAAATGTTTTCTATCATAAGTGGGAAACCTATATGGTCCCCAAATATCCATATGTAAAAGAGATAAAGGATTGCCACTTCTACTCATACTTGTAGGAAATGCTAATCTGCTTTTCTTAGCTAGTGGACATACAGAGCAAACATTATTCACTGATACGTCTACAAATTTGTTATGAAACAGATCCATGTTCTTCATGGTACTAACAGAAGCATGGCCTACCTTTTATGCCACAAGGCTCCATCTTCTTTATTATTTTGTGTAGTTGTAGTTGAGAAAACTTCCTAATCCCTTTGATGAACTTTTCCAAATATCCTTTGAATTTCTTCTTCAATATGTACATACCACCTCTTTCTCTACCAATCCCCCTCACCTTGCCATTGTAGAGATCCTGAAATAAACAGAAGTCAAGGAAGAAATTCACTGAACAACATAACTGCCTAGTTAGCTTGGATACTAAGATTAGGTTGAACTTAAACTCATGTACAAACAAAACATCTTCCAGCTTCAACTCATCACATATAACAACATCACCAATATCTGTTATATTAGACTTTTCTCGTGTAGGAAAATGTACTTGATCATTGTCACACTTATTTACTTTATTCTTAGTCCTTAACATATCTAGCTCACCATCTATGTGATGCATAACTCCAGAATCCATTCTTAACAAGTAAAACTAGGCATTAAGGAGTTTGTAATACCTTCCATGTTAACCTGATGTTTGGAGTCTCCTTGTTCAGCATGTTCAAAATCTGTCTATATCGATCCTTAGTGAAATATGTGATAACTAAGAATTTTAACCTACAAATTACTCTCTTTTGCTTAGGTTTTGGGTCAAAAATGCGTTAAGATATTCACGAAAACTAACTCAAGGTGCTTACTTGCAGGTGTTGGTCAAAAGGAGTCAAAGAAGCCAAAACAAACTCATAAAGGAGCCAAATTTGTACAAGTCTTAAAACTTTACTGGAGTGCTGTCAGCGCCATTATTACGCTACAGCCCAAAGTCCTCCGCTGAGTCGAATTACAAAGGGCTGCCGCGAACTTAAGGTTCAGAGAGATGAGATTCGACAGAGTTTGGACAGCAGACTGCGTCACAAAAGCGCGGCCATGAAACCATTGGCGCGACCGCAAAGGAAATTTCACTGAGAGCGAGAAGTTGAGAATCGTAGAACTGGAAACCTTGGGACAAGTACAAAACGCGGCCAGCGTCTATTTTACGCGGCCGCGAAGCCACCTAAACGCTAAGGCAATAAGAACTCTGCTGGGAGCGAAATCAATGTTCAGAGAGTCTGCAATTGAGCCAAAATGAAGGAACGGGGTCCGCGAACATTTTATGCGGCCGCGAATAAAGATCACGCGGACGCGGTAGCTTTTACTCTGTCCGCAAAATCCAGCCTAGGCCAAGCCCAAAAAGTCCATTCGCTGAGGCGCCCATTATTTCGCTGACAACGGAACCTCTGTAAGGGCATTTTTGTCCAGTAATTTCAGCTATGTATAAATAGATCTTTTTCACATTTTTAGGTTATCTTATATATTAGGGAGCTCGTGAACAATAGTATTTTTCCACTTTGAGTAATTTTAGAGTAGCTTTACCTTATAATTTTAGATTTGTTCTTGTATTTATGGCTTATATTTCATCTCCATCTTTGAATTCTTCCTTAATTATGAGTAGCTAGACCCATTAGCTAGGGTTGTGACTCAGCCCTAGTGTGGGTATTTAATAGGTCTTCAATTTTAAGGCTTATTTGTTTATGGGTTAGTGATATTTAGCTTGTTTCATGCTTTATCTATTGAATTGGTGGTTGCAAATACTGATTCGTGCCTTTTTTACTAGGGCTTTTCTTGAAAAAGAGGGCCTAAGTCTAGGTAAAATAGGCTAATAAGGAATTGAGGTGAATTCAAGAGATTAATAGCCCCAATTAAAGGGTTAAACCTAGATATAGTAATACCCGACTTGAGCCAATTTCACTTGCACTGTTTGAACACCCAATTAGGCTTGAGAAAGCCAATTCGGGCAAAGTCACTCAAACTACTGAGAGGTATAGAGTGAGTAATTAAGTGTGAGGTTATATCACGACCCCTGATACAACAAGTTAGTCCTAGGTTCTAGATCCCAGTAGATACTCGCCTAGGTGTAAATCACTTCTCTAGTGCTTTTTATCAATTGAGAAAACTCCTACAAAAATATTGTACTTAGTTTATTTTCAAACAATTAATAACATTAAACTCGAATAGAAACAAAACCCACTCACGGTTAGAAGTGTAATTAAAGACAACGCACATAGCTAGATTAGATACGAACCCAATTCCCAATCAATTATAACTCCCTGTGGATATCGATCCCAACCTTTTGGGTAAAAGCTACATCGATTCCTCCTCTCCATTATATAGTGGTGTAGGGTTGGAGCTGATCACATTTTGGCGCCGTTGCCGGAGAGTTAAACGGTTTTGGCTATTTATCTGACTAGCTGTGTGTATTGTTTTTCTTTCCTTCTATTTTACTAACTTGTTTGTGTTAATTACTTTAGGTACAAATGGCTGATCCTATTGGAAATATTGTCCCGCGGGAGGAGGTAGAAGATAATGATGATGATGAGGTGCCTATAGTACCTCAAGATCAAAGAAGAGGCCGCTAGGACAAGGAAAATATTCCAGACCCTCCCCCACCTCCTCCGAGGGCAGCCCCTCGGGTGCTTCCAAATGAAGGATATGCTAGTGTGATTGTCCCTCCCCGAATCCGGGCAGGCAATTTCCAAATTACAAATGTGATGTTGACTTTATTGGAGCAGCGAGGGTATTTCACAGGTGCTCCCCATCGGAATGCATATAAACATCTCAAGGGATTCGTGGATACCTGTTGGGGAAGCAAACATACAAACGTATCGAAGGATGCATTGATTCTGAGACTGTTCCCTTTTTCTATTAGAGGGAAGGCATTGAATTGGCTCGAAAAACTCCCCAACCATTCCATTACTACGTGGGATGAGTTGGTGGACAAGTTTATTGCAAAGTTTTTCTCACCTGGACATATGGCAGCCTTAAGGGATTAAATCTTAGCCTTTAAACAGGAACCCAATGAGCCCCTAATGAAATATGGGAGAGATATATAACTATGGTCAAGGAATTCCCCAATAATGACATGACAGAAGCTATGATTCAACAAACATTTTAACAAGGCCTCCTCCACCTTATCCTCAAAGACTTGCAAATCAAAAGAGTGAAAATCAATTCAAGAAGTTTATTGAGATGATGAAAAACTTGTCTATCAATGTGCGCTTGGTGGAAGCTCTTGAGAAAATGCCGGGATATGCCAAGTTTATGAAAGACTTGGTCATTAAGAATAGATCTATGGAATGTGAGACCATCAAAATGACTCATCAAGTTAGTGCCATTGTGCACTCGATGGCTCTCAAGGTGGAAGATCCCGTCGCATTTACAATTCCATGTACCATTGGGAGTGCGAATTTTGCAAAGGTATTGTGTGATTTGGGTGCAAGTATAAATTTGAGGCCTTACTCCGTATTCAAAACATTGGGTATTGGTCAACCAAGAGCAACTTCAATGAGACTACAATTGGCAGATAGAACAATTAATATGCCCCTTGGTATTGTTGATGATGTTCTTGTACAGGTCGACAAGTTTATCTTGCCTGCTGATTTTGTGATCCTCGACTGTGAAGTCGACTACGAGGTGCCTATAATCTTGGGAAGGCCTTTTCTAGCAACAGGGAAGGCCTTGGTGGATGTTGAATCCGGTGAGCTCACCTTCCGGGTGGGCGATGAAAAGGTTGTCTTCCACGTGTGCAAGTCAATGAGGCAACCACATAGTACTGAGGTTTTCTCTTTTGTGGATCTTGTAATGGAAGTAATAATTGATGATACAAGTTCAATGATCAATGTGGAAGATACCATGGAAGCTGTCTTGTTGAACCATGAGGATGATGTAAGGGATGGCTTGGTTGAATGTGCTAATGTATTGCAAGGAATGGGTTCCTACTCTTATGGTCCCTGTAAGCTATCCTTGACTTGGGAAATCGGAAGACTCCACCGACAAAGCCCTCGATCGAGGAGCCACCAACTTTGGAGTTGAAGTATCTCCCATCACACCTCAGGTATGAATTCTTGGGCCCTTCTTCTACATTACCTATTATCCTTTCATCTTTCTTAACGAAAGTGCAGGTAAACTCCATTCTTGAAGTGCTCCAAAGGAGAAAAAAGTCAATTGGATGGACCTTAGCTGATATTTGGGGCATAAGCCCCGCATTTTGCATGCATAAAATTATACTTGAGGATGATTCAAAACCGTCAGTGGAGAATCAATGGAGGTTGAACGAGGCTATGCAAGAGGTGGTAAAAAAAAAGATTATCAAATGGCTTGATGGAGGGGGTTATCTATCCAATATCATACAGTGCATGGACTTCACCGGTGCAATATGTGCCGAAAAAGGGGGTATGACTGTGGTGAAAACGAAAAGAATGAGTTGATCCCTACTCGAACCGTGACTGGATGGAGGGTATGTATGGATTACAGGAAGCTGAACAAGGTGACCCAAAAAGATCATTTCCCATTTCCTTTTCTTGATCAGATGCTAGACAGACTTGCCCGGCGGGCCTACTATTTCTTCTTGGATGGGTATTCAGGTTACAATCAGATTCTTATAGCCCCAGAAGATCAAGATAAAACTACCTTCACCTGCCCGTATGGGACCTTTGCATTCGTTCGGATTGTTTAATGCACCCGCTATATTTCAGCAGTGCATGATGGATATATTTACGGACATGGTGGAGGACTTTCTCGAAGTCTTTATGGATGACTTTAGTGTGGTTGGAGGCTCATTTAAAGAATGTTTGCAAAATCTTGACAAGGTTCTAGCCCGATGTGAGGAGAAAAATCTTGTGCTTAACTGGGAAAAAGCTACTTTATGGTCGAGGATGGCATTTTCCTCGACCATAAGATCTCAAAAGATGGAATCGATGTAGACAAAGTAAAAATAGAAGTGATTTCAAAGCTGCCTCCTCCAACTTCCGTCAAGGGAGTTAGAAGTTTTCTTGGGCATGCGGGGTTCTATCGTAGGTTCATCAAAGACTTTTCCAAAGTGGTGAATCCTCTATGCAAGCTATTATAGAAGTATGCAAGATTTTATTTCAATGAAGAGTGCATGAAGGCCTTTGAGCTATTGAAGTATAAATTAACAAGCACTCCAATCATTACCGCACCAAATTGGAGCTCACCCTTTGAGCTTATATGCGACGCAAGTGATGTTGCGGTAGGAGCGGTCTTGGGGAAACTGGTGAACAAAATATTTCATCCAGTGTACTATGCAAGAAAAAATATGAACGATGCTCAGTTTAACTAGACACTGACGAAGAAGGAATTGTTGGCAATTGTGTTCGCCATGAGAAGTTTAGGCCTTATCTCATAGGCCCAAAGTAATTGTTCATATCGATCACGCGACGCTCCGGTATTTGATGACAAAGAAGGACTCCAATGCTAGACTGATGAGATGGGTTTTGTTGCTTCAAGAATTTGACCTCGAGATCGCTGATAGGAAAGAAAGTGAAAATCAGGTTGCAGTTCATTTGTCTCGTCTAGAAGAGCAAGGGAGGCCAAAATATGGTATTAAAATTAATGATGATTTCCCGGATGAGCAACTCCTCTCGGTTTCTTTGAATGATATGCCTTGGTTTGTGGATGTTGCCAATTTCCTTGTTACCGGCATTGTCCCGTGTGAGCTATCTTCTATCCAAAGGAAGAAACTCAAATGGAACAGTTTGGAATACTATTGGGATGATCCCTACTTGTTCAAGATTTGCAATGATGGAGTGATTCGTAGGTGTGTCCCAGATGAGGAGCAAATGAGCATACTTGATGCTTGTCATTAATCTCCCTACGATGGTTATCACGGTGGGGCGAAGACTGCTTCCAAGGTTCTTAGTTGTGGTTTTTATTGGCCAACCCTGTATAGAGATGCCAGTGATCTTGTCAAGAGATGTGATGAATTTCAGAGAGCTGGGGGAAATATCAAAGAATGATGAAATGCCCCTCACAACTATTCTTGAAGTTGACGTTTTTGACGTGTGGGGAATAGACTTCATGGACCTTTTGTTAGTTCGTATGGAAATACTTACATTCTTATGGCGGTTGATTATGTTTCCAAGTGGGTCGAAGCCGTGGCTTTTCCCAACAACGAAGCCAGGAGTGTAGTGGCATTCCTCAAGAAGAACATTTTCATACGGTTTGGTACTCCTCGGGCATTTATAAGTGATGGGGGGTCTCATTTCTGTAATAGGGAATTTGACACTTTGCTTGCTAAGTACGGTGTCAATCACAAGGTCTCTACTCCTTACCACCCCCAAGCTAGTGGACAAGTGGAGGTTTCAAATAGGGAAATCAAAAGCATCTTGTCAAAAACTGTGAATGCCAATAGAACGGATTGGTCAAGGAAGCTAGATGATGCGTTGTGGGATTATAGGACTGCATTTAAGACTCCAATCGGTATGTCTGCGTACCGGTTGGTGTTTGGTAAAGCGTGTAATTTGCCGGTTGAGCTAGAACGTAAAGCATCGTCGGCCTTGAAGAGGTTAAATCTTGAGTGGGATATTGCAGCAAATCTCCGGGTGGAACAACTAAATGAGCTAGATGAATTCCTATTTCATGCCTATTCAAGCTCATCATTGTACAAGGATAAGATGAAATACTTGCACGATAAATATGCCCGAAACAAGGAATTCAAATAAGGTGATTTGGTCCTTCTCTTAAACTCCCGGTTGTGTCTGTTTCCGGGCAAGTTAAAGTCCAACTGGAGTGGTCCCTTTGAGGTAGTGCATATAACACATTTTGGTGCTCTTGACTTGAAGAATAAAAATGGTGAAATCTTACGGGTTAATGGGCATCGTGTGAAGCATTAGTTGGGAAAGTTTGATGACAGCCACGTGGTGGACTTGATAAAGTTTCAATGATGATGGTAACCTGCATCGTGCCGTGACGTTAAATCAGGCGTTTATTGGGAGGCAACCCAAGTGATTTTTCTTTCTTTTTCATTGTTCTTCTTAGATTAGACTCTTTTGAACTAACTGGTTGTAAGATTTGTGTAGGAATCATTGATGCAGTGCAGGACAAATACTGGAGAAAAATGTGGCTAAGTGTGCTTTGGACCGCTGACCGCGCTCAAAATTTTGCGGTCAACAGTAGCTTTTTCGTGAGGGCGATATAGTGCAGCAGACGCGGATTTGCAAAAATAAAAAATCCAATGTCTCTGAAGTTTGGTCCGCGTCGGCGGTTGATTTTTCGCGGTCAGCGGTTACTGTTCCGCGGCCGCAGCCATTTTTCCGCTCCCAGCATTGACATCGCACCTTCAGCTCTTCAACATGTGAAAAGCGCGGACCGCGATGGAATTCCGCGGCCGCGCCAGGTAGGTCGGTGTGGGGCCTAGGGTTTTTGTATAAATAGGAGGGCCCTCCGCCTTTTACACTCTTCACACTCGTACACTTCAAATCTCCCTTTGCACTGTTCATTAACCTCGATTGCATCTAAACTTCATCTCATTTAGCAAGGTTAATTCCTACAACAAATCTAACTCCTGGTCTGATCAGTTTCTTAGTTTTAATTTTGGTTCTTCCTCTTTCGTTTTAGATAGTGTTACTTTTTCTTTCTAGTTAGGGTTACTATAGACCAACAATCATAAGCATGCTTAATTATTGATGAAAATGAATGGGTAATGATTTTTTGATACCTAATGGGGGTTGGGGTGACTCACTTAACTTCTTAATTGCTTAAATTCCCCACTAAGTGTAAACCCTAGCTTGTGAATGTTCTTCAGTACCCGTTCATTTTAAATTCTGCGGCCGCAACTTAAATTCTACGATCAACGGTGATATGATTTTGTTGGGTTTGACTTAGCCTTCTATACGCGGCCGCAGACATTTTTTTGCTGTCAGCGGGTCGCTTTACGCTGTCATGCTTGTTTTTTTGTGGACAGTGAAATTCATATTCAGAGAAGTGTTAAGTTGGGTCCGCGGCCGTGACCGTTTTTACGCGGACATCAGTGAAGCCTTCTCTACCGCGCCTAATATTCCTCTATCAACGTTGAGTAATGTTCAGAGATTGGGTAGTCTGAACCCCAGTCTCTCGCGGATGTGACCATTTTTCCACTGTCAGCGGTGGCCTATCCGCGACCGCTCCTTTTTTCGCTGACAGTGGTCCACAGTGTTACAAGATGTTGTGATCATTAATCTGTTTCATTTAGTACTTGCTTGATCACTAATGATAATGAGATTTCACTGATTAATATGTAGACAATGGTTCGATCAAGAGGTGGTCAAGATAAACAACCAGGGAGGGGAGAGTCCTCCCGGGGACGGGGGAGAGGCAACCAACAAGCTGCACCTTTAGCTCCTAAAGTCTTTATTGGGAAGAAACAAACCCTCCGGAGGCCCACTCCTGACACTTTTGAGACGAGTGAGTATGTCCCCTCTCGGGAGATTTTAGAGGGGGAAGCTGGCCAAACTCAAGAGGAGGCACAATCGCAACCCCGTCGCCTTGTAAAGGAATCAACTTCTGTGTCCGACTCTTCTGATAGCTTGGGACTTAGTGACTCTCCTCCATCCCCGGCCCCCAGTGAAATAGATCCAGCCTCCACAGCTACCCCAGTGCAGATTGATAGTGATGATGAAGCCCCGGACGACGGGAGGGGTGGTGACACACAAATAGGGGATTGGTGAGATCATGGAACCCGGTGGTATGGAAAGACCGGTTCGTGAATGAGAAAGTATATCACAAGTTCAGGGAGTGGTGGCCTCAGAGGTCATTTACATTGGAGAGGATGTTCATTGAGTGAGACCTTCTACCCCACAACCCAAACATCAAGAGGCACTTCAATGAGGGGGTGGAAGTTCTTCACCAGCAACCTGCCAGAGGACAATGAGTTTTTGGCCAAGGAGTTCTATGCTAATGTCGCCCACATAAAAAAGGGCACATACTTGACCAAAGTCCGCAACAAGAAGATTTTGTTTGATGAAAAAGCTCTCAATGACTATGTTGGGTTCAATGATGAAGATAAGTCCCTGTATCTGGAGAAGGTGGAGCTGGATGATTTAGCCCGCCCTTGGCTTGTGTCAGTGATTGCTATTCTTGGGCCAACCCAGCTTGGTTGACACCCGGGGTCCCTATCAACAGGAACACCCTGAGCTTCAAGGCGAAGGGATGGGCCACATTTGTATGCAACAAGATCAAACCCACTACTCATGATAGTGACATGCCGGTATCCCGGGCTATTATTGTGGGGGATATCATGGCGGGGTTCCCAATCAACGTCGGGAATATTATGGCCAGGGTGATTACCAGAACAATCAAAAAGGATGAGAGGTCATATCCTTTCCCAAACTTCCTCACTATGTACTTCGAGGATCAGGGAGTAGAGGGAAGGGATTATGACACCAAAGTGAAGTCGAAGGGGTCGTTTACCTGGTACATCCTGCAGGGTCCGGACAACCCCAAATCCAAGAGCAAAGCTACCATTTCCACTGACCAGTATGAAGAGTCAGGGGTGGTGGCCATAGGTTCCGAGCCATCCACTGCTGAGGGTTCATCTGTTGCCATGCCACATCCTCCCTCCGCACCCTCTGCCTTCACCCCTACCTTAGTGCCTTCTTCTTCAGAATACCCTTAGACTTCTCTGAGGGTAAACCAGAAATTGGCCGACATCAACAATTGTTTACATGTAGCTTCATCAAAGATATCTGCCTTATCTAGTGCCATAGAAACCCAGACAAACCCGGCCTAGATCCAGATGCCTCCATCATTGGAGGAAGCTTTGAAGAGTGTAGTTGACAACCAGAAGAATATTCTGGAGTTACATGGGCACTCATGAGAAGGAAATCAAGTCCCTGGGTAAACAAGTAAGGAAGATGAAGAAGAGCCAGGATGACTTGAAGAAGGAGGTGGCTAAGCTCACTACAACAGGTGATATCCCTCTTGATCTCCTCATGGGAGAGCCTTCCCCTGCAGCTCAGCCAACGCAACCATCACAAGTACCAGAGCAGGAGGTCATCAGTGAGCCAGTGAGGAGGGTGGTGATCCCATAGACTGAGGATTTGGAGATCCAGTTGGAGGACCCCGAGGGAGATGAATCAGACCAGCCACAGGACCCAGCCATAGCCAGTGACCCTATGCAGAGATAGGCATCTTAGGGAGTTCTCTTTAGTCTTTACTCTTCCCCTATTCTATTTTTGCTTTTAGCATTGAGGGCAATGCTAATTTTTAATTTGGGGGGGGGGGGGGGGTTTTTTGATGATGATTGGTCTATAATAACTTTTGATACTATTTTTCTTTCTTTATTTTCTACTTATCATACTTTATTTTCGTACTTTTCACTTTTTATATGTATATAAAGTTACCATTCCATGTATATATTCATTCCCCTTTTATGTATATTCGTCTCAATCCCCTATTGTACATATTCATTTTACTTTCTGTATTTTTACTTTATAACTTCTTTTATAATTTTCCTTAATAGTTTAGATTCTTATTTCCTTTAGTAGATTTTTTTGCATTTTTGTGATCAATAAGCCTTTGATTTTCTTAATGCCACGGTTCTTTTCAAGGGTGGAATTTGTGTGAACCGGGTGGCTCTTCCCTATGATGGACGGCATGACAACCTTCTTAAAGGTTGAGTCTATTTTTTATTCTATTTTGATATGTGGTAGTAATGAATAAAAGTGACTCAAGTAAGCTTCACTTGGCACCAGCACATTTACCTTTGACCTCATGGTTAGAGACAAGTGGTTGACGAGACTAGCTCTAGTTGTGACCCTTAGAATCTTGAGTTGACTAAAATTATCATCAAGTGGTTTCTGTGACCATATGTGAGTTTCAATCGTAGCTAGGGTTGTTGTGGTCCCTAGACTCCATTCTATTTAACAATCCAGTATCTTGAGAGTTGAGGTTTTGAATTTCAAGTCCAAGTGTCGTGCCAACAAGTCTAGAACTTGCCCTGAGTGTTTTTCTAGGTGGAATTCTAAGTGTAGCTCGACTTGAGAAGTGATTATAGGATCTCCTTGGTCCCATTTTAATTTGATAAGTTCATTAGACTACAATTATAATATCCTTAGTCAACCCCTTTTAGCCTAAGCCTTTTTCGTTCAATAACCACATTACAAGCCTTCATCCGTTCTATAATAACCCTCTCTTGGCACCCAATCTTTCCTTAGCATTCATGATGAACAATAGTCAAAAACATAAGTTTGGGGGAGAGACAAGGAAATTCAAAATGAAATATTCAAAGAATAAGAATAATTGATGAAAAGGAAAGGCAAAGAAAAGGATGAAAAGCCAAAAAGAAACATGTCAAAAGAAAATTAAGGTTGAAAGGATTCAAGAAAACTATGTTGAAAGGCTTGGAATGATGAGAAAAGGAGAAAAATGAGCGTCAATTAGAAGAAAGAGGGGCAATGTGTCTCTCTAGTACCCTTAAGGAAGAAGAGAATGACTCAAAGAGTTAAGAAAACATGAGCCGAATTGTGAAAATGGAGTGCTTAAAGAAATATGATACAATCATAGTTCATTATGTCCGACCTTGATCCAAAAAGCCTTCATTACATACCGCTAAAGCCCTATAGGATTTCAAGTTGAGTGAGCTTACATTAATGGTGATTTACATGAGGGGCAAGTCTATGGTACTTAGAGCCGGACTTGTGGCATTCTTTTTAGAGTGATGAGTGCACTTCTTGACAATCCAGGTTTTGAGTGTACATACTATAAGGTGAGATGAGCTCATGGAGAGTAGAGGAGAAGGAGTCTGGGATCCAGAGTGGCTTACGTAAGAGAACGAGTCTCTTTGATGAATTGAGTCAACTCTTGAATCTTTTGTGTCACATTAGACCTATGGAACTCAGAAAGTCATTGCATAACGTTGTCGATAATGTATTTGTGTTGAGGGTAAGTGTTAGTCCCAATTGAAGCTTGATGAAGTTACTTTAGGACAACTGAAATTCTACTTTCTTTTTCTTATGGAGGTAGGAATTACCTTGGTTGCTTGAGGACAAACAACAACTTAAGTTTGGGGGAGTTGATAACTTGGGATTTTAACCTACTAATAACTCTATTTTGCTTAGGTTTTGGGTAAAAAACGTGTAACGTATTCCCAAAAACTAACTCAAGGTGCTTACTTGCAAGTGTTGGTGAAAAGGAGGCAAAGAAGCCAAAACAAACTCATAAAGGAGCCAAACATGCACAAGTCCTAAAACTTTACTGGAGCACTGTTAGTGCCATTATTACGCTACAACACAAAGTCTTCCACTGAGGCAAATTACAGAGTGCTGCCGCGAACTTGAGGTTCAGAGAGATGAGATTGGAGTCAGTTTCGACCGTTGACCGTGTCACAAAAGCGCTGCCGCGAAACCATTGGCGCGGCCGTGGAGGAAATTTCGCTGAGAGCGAGAAGTTGAGAATCAGAAAACTGGAAACCTTGGGCCAAGTATAAAATACGGCCAGCGTCCATTTTACGGGGCCACGAAGCCACCTAAACGCTGAGGCGATAAGAAGTCTGCTGGGAGCGAAATCAATGTTCAGAGAGTCTGCAACTGAACCAAAATGAAGGAACGCGGTGCGCGAACATTTTACGCAGCCGTGAATAAAGATCACATGGACGCGGTAGATTTTACGCTGTCTGCGAAATCCAGCCCAGGCCAAGTCCAAATCTGAAAAAACACGGTCCACGCTCATTATTGTGCTGTCGCGAAAGTCCATTCGCTGAGGCGCCCATTATTTTGCTGACAGCGGAACCTCCACAAGGGCATTTTTGTCCAGTAGTTCTAACTGTGTATAAATAGATCTTTTTCACATTTTTAGGTTATCTTATGTATTAGGGAGCTCGTGAACAACAACCTTTTCCCACTTTGAGTAATTTTAGAGTAGCTTTAGCTTATAACTTTAGATTTTGTTCTTGTAATTAACATTTATGTCTTATATTTCATCTCCATCTTTGATTTCTTCCTTAATTATAAGTCGCGAGACCCACTAGCTAGGGTTGTGACTCAACCCCAGTGTGGGTATTTAATGGGTCTTCAATTTAAGGCTTATTTGTTTATGGGTTAGTGATATTTAGCTTGTTTCATGCTTTATCTGTTGAATTGGTGGTTGCAAACATTGATTTGTGCCTTTTTGACTAAGGTTATTCTTGAATAAGAGGGCCCAAGTCTAGGTAAAATAGGCTAACAAGGAATTGAGGTGAATTCAAGAGATTGATAACCCCAATTAAAGGGTTAAACCTAGAGATAGTAATACCCGACTTGAACCAATTTCACTTGCACAATTTGAACACCCAATTAGGCTTGAGAAAGCTAATTCGGGCAAAGTCACTCAAACTACCGAGAGGTATAGAGTGAGTAATTAAGTGTGAGGTTATATCACGACCCCTGATACAACAAGTTTGTCCTAGGTTCTAGATCCCAGTAGATACTTGCCTAGGTGTAAGTCACTTCCCTAGTGCTTTTTATCAATTGAGAAAACTCCTACAAAAATATTGTACTTAATTTATTTTCAAACAATTAATAACATTCGCTAGAATAGAAACAAAACCCACTCATGGTTAGAAGTGTAATTAAAGACAACGCAGATAGCTAGATTAGATAGGTACCTAATTCCCAACCAATTATAACTCCCTGTGGATATCTATCCCGACATTTCGGGTAAAAGCTACATCGACCCCTCCTCGCCATTATATAGTGGTGTAGGGTTGGAGCCGATCAATATGGTCCTACCTTTAATCCATCACAGTTATTTATTCCCTCATCCTGATGTGCTGATTTGTCATTCTCTAAGCCACCAGTTGTCATGTTAGCCGTATATGGTTTCTTGTTTCTGAAATAAGTTGGATAGCCAACTAGGTTGTAGAAATTTTCCTTAGAGTGCCTTGGTTTGTTGTAGTAATCGCATTTCACAAACGGCTTCTTTCCTTTGTGTTGTCCCCTGTTATTCTGCACAGTCATTTTCCCTCTACCTGTTAGCATCGGAACAAGATCTCCTTTGTTTGGTAAGACTGGATGTGCACTAGAATTCTAACTCTCATCCTATATAATCAGTGCACAAGCTTGGTTCAATGTTGGTTCCATAGTTTTCATTAGGATCTGACGTCTTGCTTGATCATATGTCTCATTGAGACCACTTAAAAATTGCATTAGCCTTTGATGCAGGTGTTCAACATACTCTTTCGAATTAGGAATAGGCACCATTGCGTCATACTCAGCCCACAATTCCTTTAATCTAGTGAAATATGCAGAAACTGAATATGTTCCTTGCGAAATAGTAGCAGTTTCCCTATGTAACTGAAATATTCTCACACGATTCATTTTGTTGAACCTCTATCTCAAATTTTCCCATAACAAATGTGCATTAGATGCGTAGACGATGCCGCTAAGTAAATTCGGATACACGGTGTTCATGATCCAGGAAAGCACAATTACATTACATATTTCCCAATCCTCATGCAATTTAGATCTGAACGAATCCTTTTTGCATGTCCAAAGCATGAACCCTAGCTTCCTCTTAGCTTGCAAAGCAATTCGCATTGAACAACTCCACAATCCATAATTTTCTGATCCTGTGAGCTTTACAAGAATCAAAATCGAACTATGAGTGTATGAGTGTATGAGGGATGAACAAACAAAGGTTACGTGTAACCAATTTTTTCGGCCGCCATTGACAATCGTCTGTCACAACTTCGCGAGGAGGACGACGATGAAATTTCATCCAAATAGAACTAAGTTTGCGGAATTACAACTCTTCACCGCTCTGATGCCATGTGAGCTTGATGAATCTTATCTCAATTTCCAGAATCATCCAAGCAATTTGGAATTAGGTTTTGAGAGTGGAGAGATTGTGTTTAAGGGAGAATAAATCAATTGCAGTAAAAATGAATTCTCATCCTCTGTAATAGAGGAGTACAACTTCTTGTATACAATCACACACTAAATCAACTATGTGTTAACTTAACTCTAACTACTTAACTACTGGGTCCCACAACTTTAACAAACTAACTAACTTCTCAACTACCAAAACTGACATATCTCACAAAAGGGCAGGCAGAGAATCTATTTAAAGGATGAGCAAGTTTCACTGGCTTAATTAATCTGGATTTGTACCTGATAAGCCGCAAAAAACGAGATAAAAGCTCCTACCAAATGGTTCTCAATAAACCCTTCGAACTTGAGACGGGATAAAGGGATCCCAACCTGGTTATCTAAATATTATTAGGGGTGATTTTATTACCGAGATAAGAATACTAATCTTGGGATAGAATTTGAGATTGTACTTATCCCATATTTGATTATGGTATTGCTAATATCAAGATAAATTTTATACTAAAATGATAATATTGGCTATCTCAAATGGAAGGTGGGAGAGCTAATCCCAAAGCATATTATTTACCCCGCAAACCAAGAAACCCCTAAACCCCTAAATTTTACATGCTACTTTGAAACCTTAGTGCAATACTTTGTGGTTTAGGGTTTAATTTGGCCTTTTATGTGGACTTATTGACTGTTTTGGACCACCCTAAGGCCGATGAGGCTCCTTGGATAAAGGGTCCGTCATGTTTTATCACATTACTTACTATATAACGATGAAGGGTGAGTATTTATCTATCTATTTATTTATTTATTTGTTTTGTGAGAGAAAGTTTTACCTATATTGTTTACCTTGAAAATGGTAATGACCATTATATTTGATTTTGTAGTTCTAAAAATATGTGATTTATTTCAATACTAGTTTTTAGGAAATAGATGCTAAGTGTGAGCTAGAAGAATAAGATAAAAGTAAAGAAAAGTAGTGATATGCAAACAAAGCTGTTACAAAACAGGGTCTCGAGCTGACCGAAGTAGGGCCTCGAGGTCGAACTATAGTCCTTAACAGAGGACGGTCGATGGAGAAATAATAGTATGTAGGGCCTCGAGGATAACCCTATTTCATCAATAATGAGCAATAAATGAAGAAAAATTGATAAACACAATAAATGAAAGGCAATAAATCCGTAGAACAAATGTTGAGTATGTTAACAAGGGAGAGAATGTTCTTGTTGTATTCAATATTCATGTGTCCCAAAAAATGAGAAGGGATCCCCTTTATATAGAAGGGGAATTCCAACATAGTACATATGTAATTATTACAAAGAAATACAGCTGGTACAACTATTTAATGGCTTGGTACGGACTTGTACCACCCTTGCAGAGTTGGTCAGCTCTAGCCACGTGTCCTTGGAAATTTGCCGCCTTTCCACAATGGTCACCAATTTATACTGCACCGGGGTCGATCACAATGAGCCTTCGATTCACTCTCCTCGAGGAATAAATCTCGGGATCGAACAATGAATTTTGCGTTGGGCTCCTCGAGGTCAGTCATCGGGTGCCATAACAGTCCCAAAATCGGACTCCCCGATTTTGGCCGTACAAAGATAGTCCCCGCATTTCTTTGAATGAAATGAAAAAACGATCTCGAGTTCTTGCCTCTTTGATATCTTCATTATGACGTCAGCCATGTGAGATCTTTAAATGTCATGGCAGAAAGGCTGCACAGAGGTCGCTGTCAGCACGGTTCCCGAAAAGCCCACGAACCGCTATTGGTCAACCTTTTTGCTTCTCCAACATGCTCGAATGAGTCCTATAAATACTTCCATTTTCCATCTTTCAAACTTTTACAACACCTTCAAGCCTTCAAACCTTTGCTAACAGTTTCTTGCTTTCATCCTTCTTCTACGTTCACTTCTTCATCTTCTTGCTTTGGAAATTTGTTATAGCCATAGCCAAAACTTCTAAAATGGTCCCTCTAAAAGAGGAAATCACTTCTTCGTCACGCCCATCTAAGGGAAAATAAAAAGCTCCTCCCCCTTATTGAGGAGTGCATTCTCGGTCCCTTCGAGACAACCTCCGATTTCAAAATTGATAGACCACCCTCGACACCGGGCCGATGCGAGCCCATGTCTCGGTACATAAGTGTGGTGACCGACTCGAAGAAGGTGAAGATAGATTGTCGCTGGGGGGAAGCGGTACAAGTAGAAATCCCTTCACCTGAGGAAAGCATAGTTACACATAAAACTGGCTTCCTCAGCATATATATGTATCCTTTCACATTAGGCTCCATAAATTCTTCTTCTCCACCGATAGACCCAGTGATCCTCGATTTCTGTCATCATTATCGGGTGACGCTCGGTCAAATTTATCCCTCTTTATGGAGAATTATCTATATGATTAGATATTTCTCGAGCATGGTCGGAGGGATGTCTTTCACCCTCGATCATCTGATCAGATTTTATAGCCCTCGTCTCTATCGAGGGGGATTACTCAAGCTGCAACGTCGATATGCCAAAGCATGATTTGCCTGCATCGATGAAGACAAAGACTGGGGATGGATGAGCCACTTTGTTCGAGTCAGGACCTCAAACCTCATCCCTACTGAGAAGATGACATTCCCGGAGGAATTGAACATGAGACGTAGTTATCCCTATATCGAGCATGTTTTATCACCCGAATTGCCTCTTTTTCTTCTTCCGAACTGACCCTTTTTCTTTTTACTTGATTCTCTTTTGATTACATAGCCACCGTATGGTTTGCTGGTGCGGTTAGGGACCTCTCAGGATGGGTTATTCTCTTGAATTCTGCCTCTCCGTATAATGAACACATTTGCGTGATTTGGCCAAGACGCGATGGCAGGCCAAGAATCATGGTATGCTCTTATAACTGTTACTCTTAGATTTTTTATGATTAGATTTCATGGCGACAAGTCTCATATTTTACGTTTGTGCATGCCTCTAGGAATCCGTTTCAATGAGACTTCCTCCTCCAGGAGAAAAATAGGCCCAAAAACCTATCGAGGGCCAAAAGAGGAAGAAGGAGACATTGGCGGAGTCTCCAAAACCAAATAAACCTAAGGCTCGAAAGCCTAAGACCGATGCCACGATTTTGACCTCGGCATCTGCAGAAAGTCTTCGTACTGAAGAAGAAGATGATGATAGTTTCACTTTGGTACAAAGGGCAAGACGAAGCACTGATGCTTCGAAAGTCACTGGCAGAAGACACTCAAGTCGGAGGTGGCCGATTCGGACCCACCTTGCGCTGAGGAGACCCTCGAGGAGGGTTTGGGTGCAGTCCCCGAGCCAATCGTTAGACGGGATGTGACATGTGCCGACGAATACCTGGTTAGAGGAGCCAGTTCTGGGATTCTTCGAGGGCGATAGGAAGCCTCGATAGAAGTCTATGCCCTGGGCGATTTGCAATCGGGCCCGTCATTTTCGCCGGGGGAAATACGGAATGCCCAGAACAGGGAAGATCCCGATGTTGGGGCCTCTCAGGGAGAGGATGATTTATTCAAATACTACTTTGTCCATGTCGAAGAAGACACTTATCTTGATGCCCCGGTTGCTCTTGAGGAGGTTATGAGACCCCAAAAATGGGTGATTTATTGATATATTATTTGTATTTCAAGCTTTTATTCTTGTTTTTCTAATTTCTCTCCTTTGCGCTGTAGGTGCTCACGCTGTACGATCAGGCTTTCTCCAAGCTACAAAATGAGTTGACTTATCGTGAGGAAGAGCTTGAGAAGCTCACATCGGAATCAAACGAGTTGAAGGCTTTGCATGCCTGAAAAGAGGAGGAGTTGGTCGACCTCCGGGCAGGCTCAGAGAAGGCACTCCAAGAGAGGGATAACTTCATCAACTAGGTAATCTGGTATTTCACGAGCTTGTCTTTTATTGTTATAACTTGGTGCTTATTACCTCAGTTCAATATTTGCAGATTGAGCAAAAGGATTCCCTGGCGGGGTAGCTTCGGCAAGAGATTGCGGCCAAAGATGTCGAATCCTAGAGCTGAAGCGACATAATGATGGTGTGGCCTCGGAGAGGGACGTTCTTCGGGAGGGGCTAGCCTCGATTCAGGGTCTTCTTCGAGGTGCTCATGAGGAATCTGCCACATTATCCATGGCCAACACTGAGGCTGATGCATTTGTGTCCTCGTACAAAGATGATGATGTCGCCGCAAATAGTCGGGCCAGGGAAATATCCGAAGAGGCCGAGATCAAATTGGCTCGGGCCATTGCTCATGCTCGATTGGAAGCTGAAGGCAGGCCCTCGAGGAGGTTCACGCCAGGGGTTTTGATCTCTCTACTGAGATCGAAGAAGCCAAGGCGTTGGAAGATGAATCAACAGTTCCGAGTACTTCGGATGAGGGCTCGACAAGCGACTCGGGAAGTAGTGAGGATGAAAGATAGGATACTTAGACCTTTTTTACTTCTTCTTTTTCTGTATGCGGACTCCTCGGGGGAGTTTTGTAAAGCCTTCTTGTAAATACATTTTTGGAAATGAAAAAGATTCCTTCATTTCGTGTCTTCAAAACTTTTCCTTTTAGTGTTTATGCAAAAGTTAATCTTCGAATTTAAATTTAGCCCCTTCGAGCCCGGTCTTGGAGTAACGGAGACCCTCAAAATTGGGTCGTTTAGATTTCAGATGCATACCTTCCCGAGGTTTCTTTAACCCATCGATCCCTCGAACACTGTATGATAGCGTCATTCTTATGATGCGACTGTGAATTGACTGAGGTGGCCCCGCCGGTGCATTTCCCAAGATATCATAATGGATCTGTCAGAGCTGATGGGTTATCAGATTAAATGAATAGTTACCGCTTCCCTTATATATATTTGTTTTTTCTTCATTGAGGGCTTTGCTATTTGCAAAGCTAATTTTCTCTTTGGAGTCTCTCTTCTTGCATCATTTCTTCTACTATCTCAATTTGAAAATTTCACCCGAGTTTTCATTTTCTTTTACTTGCTTAACAGGAGTTATAGCTTCCATGCCCAAATCTGCTCACCAGGAAGAGGGAAGTTCTATCTCTGCTTCCCATCCGGCCGGTGGTACACCACCGGAGTTTGGCGAGCTAACCTCAAACTGTTTCATTTCGAGGAAGGAATTTATGTTAGAGAGACCCCTCGACGTTCCAGGACATCGAGAACACGCATCAAGGTTCATTTCATCAATAGAAGAGAGACACCTCGAGGCCGTGAGGAGAGACTGCGAATGGGGAGAAGAGGTGATGTTGCAGATACTTTCTTGGGAAGAGGGTATCATGGCCCATGTAGAGGGGTTTTTGAATGTATACACGTACCCTTTTACGTTGGGCCCTCTTGACCGAGTCGTGCTTGAGTACTGTCGAAGATGTTGAGTTACCTTGGCTCAGGTCCACCCGTCGTTATGGCGGATAGTGTTGATGATAAGATTCTTTGCAGAGAAGGCCAAGCTCGAGTTCACCCTCAGCCACCTCACCAGACTATATCGACCTTTACATTACCGAGGTCTGGTTACTCTACGACATCGATCCACCAAGCCCCTTATCGCCAGTGACAATGAGGATGGGGACTGAGGGTGGATGAGTCGGTTTGTCCGAGGGAGGACTGTTGATGTTATTCATGTGGAGTTCCTGCCGTTTCCCGAGAAATGTAATTTTACACGTAAGCAATTCGCTGTAATTGGCCATTTGTTGTTCTTAGTGGAGTCGGACTCCGTAAAAATGTTTTCTTTTTTTCTCTGCAGCGATCCCGTGGTTTCCGCACGAGGTCCCCGACCTAGCGGATTTGACTCGGAAACTGGAAGCTTGTTCAACCTATGATGAACGCAAGTGGCGAGATTTGTGAAAGGGCAGATGCGAAGCAAAATACCATGGTATGTGCTGTATGGTTCCCTTCTTAAGGAATACTCCTCTTTATGTTTGTTAATTTCTTTGCTGCAGGTATTGGCGAGTTTTTTGAAGTGAGACCATGTCCTCTAAGAGAGGAGGAAAGACCTTCGGCTTCGGAGCCAAGTCAAGGTAATAAAAGGAAAGGATCCTCGGTGGACGAGGATGTTCAAAGTGAGGTAGGGCCTGTCCGGAGGCACAAAGAAGATGCGATCATCGAGGAAGGTCTTGCATCTCTCGATCGGTATCCAAGCGGCGATGCGACCGAAAGGGACGGCACCACATCGAAGGCTATAACCGAGAAGTCTCCCGAGGCAGATGGGCCTGATAAAACCGAGGGCTCCAGCTTCGGGGGACAGGTTCCTCGGGAGGGGATGGGTGAAAGTCCTTTGCCACCATCTTCTTCTCCCTTCGAAGGTACTTCGAAGGATGTTCAGGGCAGTTCAACTGGGGCCGATGAGACCAGACCAATGGATGTGCGCTCGACATTCGAGGAGGCTCACGTCTCTGATCTATGTTGAGCCTCGGTAATCTTTTGGCCTTCTCAGCTTCGTATTTTTATCCTTCTAACTGGACCTTCCTTCCCACAGGCCTTCGACAATCTCAAGTTTGAGTTGCTTCGCTGTCAGGCTAAGTTGCGGAACGCCTTGGACGGAGAGAAATCTCTTAGGCTTCTTTGTGATAAGAAGACAATAGAGTTGATATACCTTCGATCGGAGATGAATCGAAGTCAAAATTATGAGGGCCAACTTGAGAAGCAGGAAACCTTCCATTGAGGGAATATTGGTTTATTTTTCCATTTTTGAAAACTAATGTTTTACCATCTCAGTTGCAGAGAAAAACGGAGGTGTTGGAACGCCTTTGGGGTGAAATCGGCCAGGCCAATTTCGAAAGCAACAAGTTGAAGGCACAGGTAGGTGATCGTGTTACGGCTGAAAGGAAAGCTTTGGCAAAGGCCTCCGCCCTCGAGATACAGCTCTGTAATGCTCGAGGAAGCAACTCAGTTTAGACGAGCAGGATTACCAAGCTTGAGACAGACCTTTTGAAGATAAAGGCCGAAGTCTTGTACGCTCGAGCCAAAGCCGAGGAGGTTCGAGCAAAAACTGATAAGAAGGAGTCCATCTACCTGAAATATGTCGTCGAGGCTCGTATGAAGTTGGGGGAGGCTTCCGATCTAGAGAGACTGATCAATGATTATGCCCGATGCAAATCCCGGAGGGAAATCCTCGAGGAGATCCATGCTAGGGGATTCGACCTCTCGGAGGAGATAGAGCAGGCCAAGGTGGATGAGTTCGACGCCAAGTTCCTTGTTTTTGATGCCGAAGACAATGAGGAAGAGGACGATGAGGGAGCTGGTACTCAGGAGGCCTATGGAGCCGTAGTCCTCGAGGGGAAGAAAGACTAAGTCCCCAAGAGTAGGCTAGGCTTTTTCTTTCTGATTCTTTGCATATGGCTCTCAGAGATCATTGTAAATGTGTCTTTTTATCATTACATATATAAAAAGAAACCTTTTGGTTTTCCCTTTATATAAATTTCCACTTGTTTGTGTCTTTGTTTTTGTTCTGAATCCTGATGCTTGATAATAATTAGTCCGATGAATTGGACTTCGAAATGAAACCCTTGGGGTTTTGTGTTTGATGAGAAATTTGGTAATTGCTGATAGTTAACCGTTTAGGGCTCAGTCCTCGAGTATAATTTTGACTCAGGTTCGTTGACCCTTAGGTTTTTTAGATCGTCCCTCAGGCTCTTTAGATTGGCCCAGAGGCTTTTTAAGCTGGCCCATATGCTCTTATGAATTGGGTCGATGGGACCTCTAACGTGGATTGACCCGGAGGATTTTTAGGCTGGCTCTTAGGCTCTTACGCATTGGGTCGATGCGACCTCTAATATGGATTGTCCCGGAGGATTTTTAGGCTGGCCCTTAGGCTCTTACACATTGGCACGATGCAACCTCTAATGTGGATTGGCTCGGAGGAGTTTTAGGCTGGCCCTTAGGCTCTTACGCATTGGGTCGATGCGACCTTTAATGTGGCCGTAGTTTTCCCTCGTTAAAGACTTTTTGAAGTTTTTTGATCGACTGGCTCTTTGACGGCTCGATAGAACCTCGATTTTGAGTCGATATGTGACGACAAATGAGCACCTCAGGAGGTTTGCTCGAAGGTTGAATTTTCGAAGCCTTTTTCTCGAAGGCTGATTGTTTCGAAGCCATTTCATCATTTGGAGCTGATATGATCGAAGCTCTTTTGCTTATGCCGAGGGTAGCCTATAGTTTTATGGCGGCAGTCGGACGTCTACGAGCCGCACTAATTTGGCCGGAGCCTTTTGATATGACTGTAGTCTTTATGTTTGGTCGTAGACTTTTAGTCCCCGAGTGAGGTAGTCTCAGCGTCTATATCGATGGTATGCCTTTTTAGGGGTCTTACAAGTTCGAATATATAGCCTTTACTTTAATATCGGGATTATGCTTTTTTAAGGTCTTACAAATTTGGGCATGCCTTGTTGAGGTCTTACAGATTTGGTGTTGCCTTATTAAGGGCTTACAGGTTCGATGTTGCCTCGTGGAGGTCTTACGAGCTTGAGGTTGTCTCGTTGAGGGCTTACAGGTTCGATGTTGCCTCATGGAGGGCTTATGATCTTGAGGTTGCCTCATTGAGGGATTACAGGTTCGATGTTGCCTCATGGAGGGCTTACGAGCTTGAGGTTGCTTCATTGAGGGCTTACAGGTTCCCGAGTGTTCGGGAGTTTTTGGCCCTGGAACCGTTTCTTGTGAAAATAGCAAACTTCTTTGCAGCATAAGGCCTTTTGATGATAATATATACTCCTTCAATTTCTTTATACATGCGTACATGTTTTTGCCGTCGAGATTCCGATTATTCTACGCGGACACGGTTCATTTGACCGTTTGGTTCGTTACAACATTCTCCTGTCGAGACCCTCTTTGGCATGTTTCAATTTCTTCGAGGAGGCGATCTCCCGAGGGGATGCCCCCCATTATTCGAGGTTGATCGAAGAGAAGCCTTGAATACTTATGAGTTCTCCTTAGGCAGCATATGGATGTTGCCTCGTTAAAAACCTCGTCGGTGAAACCCATTTGGGATAAAATCCGATATAAGGGAAAAAGAGCGCAACACATGCTCTAAACCCTAAGGTCTTCGAGTTGGAGGGTGCTTCGATTCCTCTCAACCAAACACCTGCACATGAGTTAGTAGAAAATGTAAATAATAAAAAGAAGGGGTTTTACCTTAACTGTGGTAGTGTTCGAGCCTCGATATGTTTCAATTGCTCTTTCCGAGGACGCGGTGCGGTCCTTTATTCGTCCATCCGAGCCGAGAACGTAGTTTGTGATTGCTACTTGGTTGTTTGTTTGTCCTTTGGCTCCTTTGATGCAGAAGGCATCGATGTTGGTGCCACATCCTGCACCGCGAACATCTCTCTTGCTTCATGTTGCTCCCCGTATACTGTTTTTATTCCGTCCTCCGTTGGAAATTTCATCATTTGATGAAGGGTTGATGGCACTGCTTTCATACAATGTATCCATGGCCTCCCGAGTAAGGCATTGTACCTCATGTAACCTTCGATGGCATGAAACTTGGTATCTTGGGTTGTGCCAACCACGATGACCGAGAGGGTGATCTCCCTTTTGTTGTCTCACTCGCCATATTGAATCCATTGATAACTCGAGAGGTGGGAACGACCTGATCGAGCAGCCTGAGCTTTTCTACCACCCGCAACCTGATTATGTTGGCCAAGCTACCCGGATCCACGAGCACACATTTAATTTGAAATTTATTCAAAAGAAAAGAAATTACAAATGCGTCGTTATGAGGATGAGACATGGTCTCTATGTTCTCTTCAATGAATATGAGAGTGTCCTCGGGTATGTAACTCCCAGTTCATTTTTTCCTGGTGGTGGATATTTTCTTTCGCTTGACGATGGGTCCCTGCGGAGTGTCGATCCCTCCAATGATCATGTGGATGACTTGATGTGTTTCTTCTATTTCATTTTTCATGTTCGCCTCTCTTTCCCGAAATTGATTTTTAGCTCGGTCACTGGGGAACTCTCAAAGATGCCATTTACTGATCAGTCGGGCTACCTCTTCTTGGATCTGTCTTGCAATCCTCGGTACTATGACCATGAGTGTCGTGATATTCGCACAGCAATTTAGGGTTCCTTTGTGAAGGATCTAACAGTATGGGTTTTGGCCATCTGGTATCTTTGATTTTACCTATGGCTGATACGATGTATAAAACATCAATGTTGAAGTTGTACTCATATAACCGGGGTGCCTCCACCGACCCTGTGTGCCTGTCGAACACGGCTTTTTTCACGAGTCCCCAGTAATTCTGACCTCGATCCACATTTCAATCGTTACGAGGTATATTGCACCTCGGGGAGTTTCTTTGATCTTCGATGTACGATTGGTACCTTTCGTTGGTTGGCCTCGGTTCTCTCTCTGGAAACCTTGACTCCTTCTCTAAGAGCCTGCTAGGGTATACTGAGCCCGAGGGGGCTCGCAATTGGTCGTCCTCGACCCTGATCCTTGACCGATACCTGTTGTGCACATCCGCCCAAGTTACGACGGGATATTCAACCAAGTTCTGCTTTAACTGCTTCGATGCTATCGAGATCCGTTTGTTCAAGCCTTGAGTGATGGCCTGCACTTCCCAGTCATCGGAGACTGGTGGTAACTCCATTCGCTCCATTTGAAAGCGAGATACAAATTCCCTTAGCATCTCATTTTCTCTCTGTTTGATTTTGAAGACGTCTGACTTCCTTGTAGCGACTTTGATGGCGCCGGCATGCGCCTTTATAAAAGAGTCTGCCAACATGGCAAACGAATCTATTGAATTCAGGGGTAGGTTATGATACCACATCATGGCCTCCTTTGACAGCATTTCTAAAAAAATTTCAACAGGACGGACTCAATCTCGTCATCTTTTAAGACGTTCCCTTTCACAGCACAAGTATATGCAATAATATGCTCGTTGGGGTCCGAGGTCCCGTTATACTTCGGGAGATCGGGCATTTTGAACTTCTTCGGGATGGGCTTCAGAGCCGCGCTTGATAGAAATGGTTTTTGCACGAACTTCTTTGAATCTACACCCCTCAGGATCAGGGGGCGCCCGGGATCTGATTGACCCTTGAGGTATAGGTCTCCACTTTTCTTTCGTTAGCTTCTATCTTCTTTTCGCCTGATTTAATTCTCTTTGTGAAGTCTTCGAGCATCTTCATAATAGGGGGGTCAGCTGCTGATCCGTTGTTGCTCGACCTTTCCGGTGCCTAATCGACTTGAGGAGCCGTTTCCGGCGGTGCTCTGCTTGGGGTTTTTTGATGGCTTTGTAGCTGAGCAATAGCCACTTGTTGTGCCTGTAACATTTCAAAAATGACATGAAGGCTAACTTTTCTTTCCTCCCCAGCTAGAGTTTTCTGTGCTTCATGTTGGTTTTCCCAGCGTACACTTCCGGCGGTACGAGAACTTATATCGACATGTTAGGCATTGCGTGAGCCCACATCCATGGGGATTAGTGCTGGTGCCACCCCAGGGTTTTGCAGTGGTACACCGGCGCCTGAAACAGCTACACCGTTCTCTCAATGATCCTCAGGACCGTTGTTTTCGTGTGTATTCACTGAGTTAGATATTTTTTGACCTGAAATCAAAGATTCTTGGACAAGAAAAAACGTGAAGAATAACTTGTGTTTTTAGAAAATCAGCACTAAAAAATCACTATTATTTTTAGCCCCACGGTGGGCGCCAAAATATTTACTTTGAAAATGGTAATAACAATTATATTTGATTTTGTGGTTCTAAAAATATGTGATTTATTTTAATACTAGTTGTTAGGCAATAGATCCTAAGTGTGAGCTAGAAGAATAAGATAAAAGTAAAAAAAGTAGTGATATACAAACCAAGCTGTTACAAAACAGTGTCTCGAGCTGACCGAAGCAGGGCCTCGAGGTCGAACTATAGTCCTTAACAGAGGACGGTATGGATAAATAACAGTATTGAGGGCCTCGAGGATAACCCTCTATGATCAATAATGAGCAATAAATGAAGAACAATTCATGAACATAATAAATGAAAGGCAATAAATCCATAGAACAAATGTTGAGTATGTTAAGAAGGGAGAGAATGTTCTTGTTGTATTCAATAATCATGTGTCCCAAAAAATGATAAGGATCCCCTTTATATAGGAGGAGAAATCTCAACATAGTACATGTATAATTATTACAAAGAAATACAGCTGGTACAGCTATTTAATGGCATGGTACGAACTTGTACCACCCTTGCAGACGTGCTCTAGCCACGTGCCTTTGAAAATTTCCTGCCTTTACACGATGGTCACCGATTTATACTGCACCGGGGTCGAGCACAATGAGCCCTCGATGCACTCTCCTCGAGGAATACATCTCGGGATTGAACAATGAATTCTGCTTCGGGCTCCTCGAGGTCAATCATCGGATGCCATAACGGTCCTATTCGGACTCCCCGATTTTGACCGTACACACATATCTTATACTTTTTTTCTTTCTCACTAAAACACTTCCATATAGGGTCTTGGTCCAAAAGAAGAACCAAAGATAGGAAGAGGTGGGGGATGAGTTCAAATTTTATGTAAAATTTGAAAAAGACATTTCACCATTGAAGAGTTGTGAAATTGATGTTGAAATGACACGTTAATCTACTGTTTCTGTTCCTATATATGGCCAGGCATTTTGGGTCACCTTGCTCCTGTTTCACTATTAAAATTTTCTCCTACACCCTTATAATAATCCACATAATAGGAGTAGTACTAGTACAGAATTTTATATAAAGTAAAAAGATCCTTAATTGTTAGAAAATTATTCGTTTAAGTATTTTCAAAAGTAATACATTAGACTAAGACAAGCATTATAGAGTGAGATGAAGAGTGACAATTTATATAATCAATCTACACTTGTATCGACAATTTATATGCTTAGTCAGAATATGTTTTCATAAGTTGAGTTCATGTAACATAGGTTGTAATATCAAATCAAACCATATATGTGGCATGAGCTCTTTGATTGAGACAACTCATAGTAACACATTGGGTCCAAGTATAATTTTGTATTAAGGTTTATCTACTGTCATTTTCATTTGACTACTCTCCTAACAGTGCGAAGAAACATGGTACCCTATATCCTAAATAATTTGGTAACAGTTGTCTAAATTTATCTCCAACTGACTTCTCCTTTTTTGTTTTCATGTAACTCGTGAAAGGCACAAAAGTAACAGAGCTCGTGATTAATTGAGCTTTTTAATCATGTTGCCTAAATCTCAAGAACAGAAAAATCAAGATAGTAAGAATTTTTCCACCTAAATTATTTTTAATCAGAATAAATAAAATAATTCAACTGAACAACGAAGAACAAAAGACTACTGTACTCAAAACTCATTAATTCGCAATTCAAATTGTAATATTTTATTGCTAAATTAACAACCGAGCAGTTCTATAATTCTATTGCAAATATACCCCCTTTGGATCCCGTATCAGTCTTAGATAATTAAAAAATCGTAGATTAAAACATTCAAACAAAATTGACAGTTGATATTTTGTGTCGGTTCGTCAGCTGCAAAGGATAATTAAAGCTAAGGTCAACTATTATTGAAATTTTATAGAACAATAATGCTTGATTAAATTATAACTTTTCAATACTGATTAAATATTATCCTATATATTTAGGTGTCAAACGAAATGCGCCGCCGGTCATTTGCATAATTTGGTTTCCATGTGCCCTATGGCTTCACCCAATTTATTTATTGATTACTTTACTTTTCATTGGTGAAATTAAGAATTCCCCTCATTTTCAAATTTAGGAAAAAATTTAAAGATTAGGAAACGTCACATCTCCTTAGTTATTCAAGATCTCGAAATAGGTTTGTGCACTATGATAATAAGTTGCATTTCATTGAAAAAGTATGATATTACTTGTGTTTCCTATATCAACTAATCAAAGTATGAAGATTGCAAAACTATATAGAGAGAGAGAGACGTATAATAAAATTATATTTATTCTAAACCGACTAATTCTAAATTTGAGACTCGTCTATACTCTTTCCCCATTAAAATCCTAAAATAAATAAATAAAATATCTTTTTCAACCGCTAAATTTTAGATGGTTCACACAATTAAATAGTTATTGCCACCAGATAATACATGCAAGCTCCAACTTGTTTTATTTATTTAATATTTGTTTTTAAAAAGGAGAAAGAGGAAGAACGAGAGACAATGTAGAAAAAAGTAAATCAACTAATAAAAAACAGGTATTGTGGCACACGCTAGAGACAATATTAGACAAGAGACAGCAAATCCACGTTCAATGCATTTCGTATTCAGAACAAATTGTAGCATAATCCAAACTAAGAAAAGTCACATTTTAACACAAAAAATAAAAAGAAATACCAATAACATCCCAATTGTTAGAAAAACCACGTTGTCAGAAATACAAAATAGAGCAGAGGTGTGTTTAATGTAGTGTTACTTCGGAAAACATCATCCTAAAATGTATGTATCAGATATTGAAAGTTAATTATGAAAAAAAAAAAGAAAGGATATAGAAAGTTAATACGTAAAAACTACAACATGAGATTATTTACTTCACTCAAATATTAAAATCATTCTTTGTAGTTAATTGAAGTTTGACCATACGTATTGCGAATATTGAACTACAACTTATGTATATATACACTTTCAACGTATATGCAGAGTTTATTTTATCTATAGTCATTGAACTTTTATGTTTGTTACTCAAAAGTCACTTTTTTTTTGTTACGTAAAAATTATTCAACTTTGTGTTCATTACACAAAACTCACTTTTCTTTATTTTTACACAAAAATCATTTTACTTTGCTTTAGTTATCACAAAAGTCACATTTTTACTTGAAAAGTTTATTATGCCCGGGATATTATATAAACCTTCATATTTATGTAATACCTTCTATATTATATATTATATAATATATTTTAACTATGTATTTTATTTATAAATAAAATAACTTAATGTTATTTTTTTTATTATTTTTATAATATATTCCTATATTTAGTTTTTTCTTAACATTAATTTTTAAAATATAGTAGTAGCGTTATTAAAATTGTCAGTAACTTTAATATATATTAGTAGAGAAATAAATCGGCAAGTACATTTTCATGAGAAAATTCGCAGGTAGAGAATTTCAAAATTTTGTCGATTTGATTACGATGGTAGAGAAAAAGAAATAAAAAGGGATTAATGTAGTCCCCCTCTGCACCATCCAACTTTCCTAGAGAAGGTACAATCTGATGTTGAATCGATAAAAAATATGAACTGATCTCAAAACAAAAAGGGTCCCACAGACCAAGAAATGTGGTTGTCCCCAAGTGCTTTAGACTAAAGTAAGAGATTTAAAAGCCCATATTAAGCAATATTTTATGTCTATTTTACTAGGAAAATCATTGAGTAAGCAGGAGGGTAAAATACAATTGTCAGAATGTTGTCACCCTCTCTTTTTCTTAATAATACTATTTCTTTTAAATGATGAAAGTGGTTGTTCTCATTTTCATCAACAACCTTGAACAACAATCAAACAACACCTTGTTTTAAAACAAACCTAATAAATGAGCATCTTCTAACATCTTGCACTCCTACTTTAATTGAATCTCAAGTATCAGCTCCAAACCATCACAATTCATGCCTTGCCATTTTTTTTAAGCTGTTTTCATATGGATTAAAAAATCAACCTTTTCGCATTATTTAACAATAAAATTGACCATATTAATCTTTATTTGTTTATTGGAATTACAACAAATACTCCTAGGTTCTTTACTTCAAGCGCAACCTTGAAAAAAAGAAGCTAATTCCTTCTTGATATCTAAAAAAATCAAATATTGTAGACCACAAAAAAAGACCAAGAAATCAATTAAAGTGGACCCAAGGAAGTATATTTAAAAAAATAATAGTGGTGTTTAGATCACTTCATACGCACAAATACGGCTAGTGAAACTTAATTTACCTCACTTCATTGACCAATAGGCCGCATTCAATCACCCATTCTCTAATCCTTTGGGATAGATTAAGTCACTCCATGACATAATGTATAATACAGTTTCATCATCCTTCTCCGTAATATATACAAACCTCAAGAAGTTAATACTACTACTATGAAAAGATTCCAGTAACTGTTAAATATATGAACTAGCAACCATGATCTATTGAGAGTTGCCAAATTTTGCACCATTTTTCTCAGGACAAGATGGATTGGATAAGCTAGGATAACAGAATGATTAGGAATCCACATTTCACAAAAATTTGGAATTGTCAGACATGATCATGTATGGACTGAACTCTGAAGATGAAAATATTCTATCTGCTCTAGAAGTATATGCAAAAGGTGATAGCTAATTGAACAGCATCATTCTTCTATTACTTAAATCTAAAGGTATAACATGAGGATGTTTTTCATGTAACTTCCCATACATCTCTTTTCTGTTTTTTTGTAATTCCTTCATTGTGGGAGGGTTTGAAAGAGTGGAATTCCAGTGAACAAGTTAAGGAAGTGGTCAGGTGGACAACTAATAGAGATGGTATATCTTTAAATTTGTAAGAGCAAGAGTTTGAGCAAACCATAAGGTTGGCAGAGGGCTAAAGATAGAACAATAACATATACAAGCAACTTAATCAGAAGATTCACCATGAATAAGTATATCCAAATCAGGAGTGGTGCAATTGAATACGGATTATTTCTCATAGTTAAAACAACTGCTTCACTAAAATTTTAAAAGTAAATAATCACAACTAAAGCATGTCATGCTAGTGAGATAATCAATGCAATATAGAGAAGCATGTGAATGAAATGATTTAAAATTCCAATTTTTCTGATTTCTGGCTTTGTAATGTTGCCAAGAGTACAACAAGGTTCCCAGCATAACTAGAAACTGCGAATATATGCCTACCTCCAGAAAATTATAGAGCTCCATGACAGTAATACCACAATTAAACATAGACCCTGAGATAAGGAACTATAGTAAAATACTAGTTAACAGAATGCTTGATTGTTCTTATAACACTGAAACAATCTGCCTATGCCACAAGAAAAATTAGCAAGTGAAAATTGCGGGCAAGAAAAATTGAAAGGTTCAGATACTTAAAAAAGTGACTTTGCAGCACCTTCATTTTTATGGTTGGTTGGCAACTGCAAATTTAATTTCTTTTCCTCAGCACCTCCAAGCTGAAGCTGATATGAGCTCCTTCCGTTGCCAGCAGAGAACAAGCGAAGACTGCCTCTTCTCCACGTGAAAACCCCGAACAGGAGTTCTCTTCACCACACACTCTGCCTGTGATTCTGCAAAATTGCTGAAAGGTAATGGGGAGAGTCCAGATGACAAAAACAGTGCCCTCCAATGCTGCGTCTTTTCAGGGGAACGAAAACGACCCATTACAATTCTCTCAATTCTTGGTTGGATCAAGAACCTTTCAATCTTTTGGAGTGCATCAAAATTCACATTTACGGCATCTAACGACTCAAGAAGGTTTGAGTACGACTGAAGGACTTGAATTACATGGTTTGGAAATGGTAGGTCGGTCCGATCACAACCTTTGTCCACAGAAACAACAATCCTAGGCGACAACTGCCTCACGAAACGAAGAACCACTGGGAGCGACAGCTGATAGCTCGAAAGCGAGCTAACAGGAAGATTGACAGCAATTGCCTCATTCTCTGAGACTAGAGGAGGCAGTGACCACGATGTTGAATTCAAAGAATCAATGCTTAAAATCTCAAACTCAAATTCCATGTTAATTTCGTTAGCAAAATGGATCAAACTTTCTCTAGTGAGTCCAAGCTCTAGTTGGTCATGTGTGGATGGTGAGGCCAATGCAGTTATTTTCAGGGTAGGTGCGCCACCACTTCTCAAGGCAAGCTCTTGCATAAGAGAAGCCCACTGCCTGCCATAGCCGATATCAAAATCAACAATATGAATTCTTTCAAACCCATCCAAGACCTCAAGCAGGGCTTGGTTACAAGTGAAATTAGCAAACTGTGCAACTGGTGAGATCTCAGAGAAGGACTTATAGGCACCAATCTTGAAGATGAGACTAAAAGGTGAAGAAGATGGTATAGAGGGGTTGTTCAAGTTGTTGGTGTTGGTATGAAGTAGCAATTGTAAAGCTTCCTTGCAATAAAAAGCAGCCTTATAGAAAGGCTTACCAATTGGAGAGAGCTGGTGATTGAGCCGCGCCAATATCCCTTGCGCGAGTACTGGATTCCCTGCTTGGACCAGCTCTGCAGCTTTGAATAGCTGGTCAATAATTGCTTGTTGTTGTTGCTGTTGCTGCTGCTGCTGTAGTTGTAGTTGATGAAACTGCCCCATTTCTTCCCCCACCATCTTTGGCTTTGTACCTATTGGTCCTCCTGGCCTAAAATGGGGAAGCAGCTGGAGCTGATGGGATGGTGTTGGTTGCTGTTGTCCTGCATCTATAAACAGTTCTTGGGAGATCTGAGAGCCCTGTTGTTCAAGGGTCCCGGGGTTGTGCCTTTTCGCCTTTGGTGGCAAGACAAGATTTTGCTCCTGCTGTGCAAATGGCAATGGCAAAATAAATGATGGGTTCTGAGGAATCTGTGTTTGGTGCTGGTTAATCAAGAACTGTGAATGGAAACTCTGAGGCTTCAAATCTGTGCTCTCAAATGGCTGTTGCTGCTGCTGCTGTTGTTGTGTCTGGCTGAAGGAAACTGGGCCAAGATTGTTAGAGAATGAAGGAAAGATTGGATTTTGAGGGAGATTTGTCGGTATGTTAGAAAGCAAGCCAATCTTGTCACTGTTCATTCTGGTAGTAGTAGGAGGAAAACTTGAAACAGAAGAGCTATTATTTGCAGGCATGAAACTACTAGTACCAATTTGGTCAACACCAAAACCTTGATCCACAACCCCAAATCCTGCATTGAATTCATAGTCCATAGGGCCACTAACCTGCAACACCTTGTTCAAGTTAGACATGGAGGGGTCATCTACATCACCCATTATCCACCCAAGTATAGACTGTTCTTGACAAGGAGAAGCCATTACAGACTCTGATAACCCACCTTCCCACTCCTCCATAGCACATTTCTTCCCTTCTGTAGCAGCAGCAACTTGTAGAAGCTCAGATTCAGCAGCAGCTCCTCCTACATTGGAACTGGTGGCAGTGGTGTTGTCTTGTTGTTGCTGCTGCTGCTGCTGCCATTTAGAAGATGGGTTTGCAGAAACTGCGCCTGCCGTATCTGTGGAAGCAGTGCCACCACCACCACCACCACCAAAAGATGAAGACAGGGTTGAAGAGGAAGTAACAGGCCTTGGACTCCTTATAATATCCAGTACAGCACTTGGACTATTTACAAGATAACAACTTTCTTTGCTATTGTAGTTCCAAGAATTGAAGATGCTATTTTTATTTAATACAACGTCCAAGTCTAACACCCCCTTCCCCTCAAAATCAAAGGGTAAGGGCATCCCCTTCATCTAAAGTATTACCCACAAAAGTTTTGGCCTCAAATCAAAAGATATCACCTACAAAATGTGCAAAGAAAAGGAAAAAAAAACTCATTCGTGTACGATCATACAGTCAAGCAGTCCACAAAATGACTTCTTTCTTCTTTGATGCTTCTTTTCTTCTTCTTGGAAAATAAGACAAATTAGCTAAATCAAGATTTTGGAGGAGGGTAAAAGCTATTTTCTTTTCTTCTGAACTCTTGTTGTTGGCCTTATAATACTACTCTGGTTTTCCTTGTGATTTATGCCATGGCATGGATGCGTGCAACACATAAAAGTAGGAAAGTGCACTTCATCTTCTTCTCTCTCTATCTTTTGTTTTCATTTTAGTTTTAAATTTCGTTTTTCTTTTTTTCTTTCTTTAATTTTTTTTTGTTCTATTATAGTTTTTGTGGCTTGTCTGTAGAGTGTAGACGCAGTTATCTTTCAGATATAGTTTACTTGGACACTCGCGTTAAAGGAGCGTGTTGAGGTATCTGTTTTTGGAGGTACAGGTTTTTCACTTTATACAACATACCATAAAACTTTACTAATCAACCACAAAAACTAATTAAGCATCTTAATCAACCATCCGTTATTTAATTAAGCATGCTGCCCAGGAACAATTAACTAACTTATAATATTTTAATAGTATGATAAAATGTCGAATTTCGGCTAATATTAGTTTTTGGCTTGCACTCAATCATGGACAGTTTTTGGAGGGGCGACACTTTCGAACTCTCAAGCAAAATTAAATTTAGAGAACAGTTCTTTAATTCTTAGTTAAAGAATACACGTAGATAAGGGTGGCAAGTGCGTCCGCCTAGGCCCGGGACCGGCTCGGGACCGCGGACTTAGGCCTAAACGGACTGTAACCGGTTAGAATCGGGACCGTAGAGTGGGCCGGTTCTTCAAAAAAAGCCCGCAAGACCGGGACCGGACCGCTTCTTGGAGGGCCTAAACGGTTCCAAACGGTCATAATTTTAAAAAAAAAATAGATCGTTGGCTATTTAAAAATCTGGTCGTTAGCCTTTAAAAAAATAGTCGTTGGGTATTTATAAAATAGCTATTTAACCCCCACCCCCTCCCAAATTTTGTTTTAACCCCAAACATTTTATGATTATACCTTTTCTCTTTTTTCAACTATAAATACCCCATCATTCTTTTATTTTTCTTACAAAATCATCAATCTCTCTCTAAAATTCTTCTATAATTGCTACTATTGCTTCCTTTATTGTTACAATTTGTGAAAAAAGCGTGAAGTTGTTGAATTGAAGTCTTCAAGTCTTCAACGATAATCAATTTTTACAAGTTTGTCAATTCAATAAACTCGTTCCAACTCTTAAGTTTTAATATTATAGTTTTGTTTGTTTTGTTTACTTTGTATTGCTTGATTAATTAAGATGGCTTATTCCTTAAAAAAATATTTAGTAAAAATAAGGAAAATTCCAAGAGTGGCGAATCTAGTGGTCACTCTGTTCCTCCTCCACTTCCCCCGGCTCCCCGAAACAAACCCCATATTCGTCTTACACCTGCTATTCTTGATAGCAATAATAGTTTATTACAATTTACCGAGAGTTAATTTTGCCATAAAATTGCACCCAGTGAACAATTAGACCATGAATATATGAATGTTCTTTATGTTAATCCAACTATTGATGAAAATGATGAGGAAGAAATAGATTTTTATGAAACTCGATCGGATGATGATACACCCACTAGTTCTGCTCTTGAAGTTAACCCAACTAGTGATAATTCAAATGATGCCCCGTCTTATACTCCTGTTATTGCCCCTACTTTTTCTAGACAACGTACCAAACAGACGGAAACATCTATTGTTTGGCCATTTTTTACTCAACTAATTCCAGAAAATAAGGCTAAGTGTAAAACTTGTGGTAAGGAGTTAGCTTTTAAATATTTTGGATCACAGAGGGGGAAGGGGGATCTTTGACTAGGCACATATTGATACACTCTCCAGATAGAGTCAGATTTCTTCGTATGAAAGCTTTGTCCGAGGGAAAAGGTGTACCTACTCCTAGTCAGGCTGACCCTAGTACCGGGCCAAATCAATTTCAACTGGAAATTAACAACGTTACAGGTGGTATTTTATATTATGATCCAAAAAAAGATCGAGAAGAATTGGCAAAAATGGTAATCGTTATGTGCTTACCTTATAGTTTTCCTTCTGAACCTAACTTTGTGCATTATATTAGAAAAGTTTTTAATCCTACTTATAAAGGTTTTCCTCGCACAACCATAAAGAGAGATATTTATAAATATAAACATGAATATGAATAATATTTTTATTATTTATTTATTCATATAAACTGTCGTGTTGCTATTACAACTGATATTGGTAGAAGTGGTAACGACTGTGATTACCTTACTGTTACCAGTCATTCGATTGATGAGGATTGGATAATGCAAAAGTGCATTATTGCTTATAGAATAATTAATTCACGTCACACATGGTAGTTTATTTCTAGCACAGTTATGGATATTCGTAGATATTTTTGCATTAGTGATAAAATAATGTCAGTTTCAAGGATAATGCTACTAGTAACACAAATATTATATCCTTGCTTACCACTATGCTAAATCCTGCATTTAGTAACATTTTTTATGTAAGATGTATTTGTCGTATTTACCATTTAACTGTGGGTGATGGTATGAGAATTTTAAATATTGAAATTGAAAAGGTTAAAATGGCTCTTAACTGGCTTTTTATTTAAACTGTAGAAGTAGACTTGGAGAATATTTTAAAAGATGCGATGAATTTGTCCTAAGAGAAAGAAAGGTTTCTAAACCTTGTCCAACTAGATGGAATTACATGTATGAAAGTTTGGTTGTTGCATATGAAATATAGAAACCTCATAAACTCAACGTTTAATGCACATGTAAGTGATGGTGATGAACACCTTACGAATGAGGATTGGGCTAACGTTAAAATGCTTGTAGATTTTTTTTTTAAAAAATTTCATATTGCTACAAATAAATTTTCTGGTTAACATTATCCTACTATTTCTAACTGTTTAGTTTATATTTCAGAACTTGCAAATTTGTTTGCTCATTTTTCAGAGGGTGGGAAAATTTACAAACTTGTTGTTGATTCTATGAGAAAAAATTTAAAAATATTTTTTCCCTATTCCCCCTATTTATGATGTTGCTGCTTTGTTAAATCCTACAATGAAATTAGGAGGTCCTCAATTTTGGTATGAAACTGTTTATAATGGTTTAGCACTTGAAGCTGAGGAGTTGTCTCAACTTCCAGAAGCAATAGCCTCAATTGGAATAAATGCTCAAACTATTTATAATGCTTATCAAGTTGCATTAAATCATGCTAGACTTAATGTTCCAACTCCTTCTTCTTCTTCTGATTCTCAATCATCTAAAAGAACTGCGGGAGTAAGAGCACTTAGTGCTTGGGCGGGGTTTAGGGGTTCTCAAGGTTCTAGTAGTAGTAATTTCTCATAACTAAATGAGCTTGAAGTTTATTTATCACAGGGAATTGAGGAAATGAATCCCGACGGCTCCTTTAATGTTTTGGAATGGTGGAAGGACAAAGAAAAATACTTTCCGGTTTTTTAAGGATGCCCCGAGACATTTTAACTATTCAAGTTTCAACAGTGGCATCAGAGAGCGTTTTTAGTCAAGAAAGACTTCAACTCGGTGATTATAGAGCGTCTAAGAGGGAGAGCTTGAAAAAATCAGTACTTTTAGAGATTGGATCCGTTCGGAAAGAAGAAATTTTGGACTTGCTGAATCACAACCAGAGGTAGATGAAGCTTACGAAGAAATGCTAGCTGAACTTGGATTTTGCTTAGCCCGGAAGCGGTGATGACCAAGCTTCTTTTCCGCCACCACCAATGAAAATTCCTCCGAACCTTGAAGGATTTATGAAGTTTGTAAGAGATACCATGTAACTTGTATGAATAAAAATTAGTATGTATTATGTAACTTGTATATTGGCACATCTTGATTAGTTTCTTTTTCTTCTCAATGGTGATATTAGAACCTTGTTGTTCTCATTCCATAGGGGGAAGGAAGACTAAGAAAGATATTGTCATGTATTTTTAATGATATAATAAAATTATAATGAATTGCTTTGAATATCTCTTTACAATATTTTTGTCTTTAAATTTGAATAAGAAAATTTATGTCACAACTCTATAATAAAATTTACAAGGAATTGATTGTCTTAGATATTTTTGTTAACATCTTTTTTTCTCTAATTTTTATAAATAAAAAAAACTAAAAAAACAAAGTATCCGTTGGGCCCACTTAGCCCGCGGGCATCATTAGTTTGTGGGCCCGATCCCAGGCTGATTCCTACAAAAAGACCACCATGTCCGTGACTGTTTGGGACCGTGAAATTGGGATCAGCTCGGGACCGGGACCGTGAAGACCGGTCCACTCAGCCCACTTAGGCCTGTGACCGGTCCATTTGCCACCCTTACACGTAGATGTACTGGTGGAGTGCTGTGTATATACATCGGTTAGTATAGGGTCAATTTGTATATGTTAGAAGTTAGAGGTATACATTAGTTATTTCGCATTGTATTGACAAATTAGTTGGTAGTTAATTATAAATACTCGTACAAAGCTCATATTTTCGGTTAATGAGAATGAACGATATTTCTTCTCTCAAGGCACTCTTCAATGGATGAAATCTAACATGATATCAGATGGGAGAAGATCGATCCTCGAAGTTTTTGTTCAAATTCACTAGGTAAAGTTGAGTTTTTACACAGAGATTTCTATTAGGTCACAATTTCTCCTCCTATTGTTTGTTAGCTTAATTGTTGCCTCAAATTGATCGTCAATGGCGTCGGAGAAGATTGATCACCCACATCCATTTCTTCTTCAACCTTCGGACACACCATCTTGGTATTAATTCCAATTCAGCTCACATGCTCTGAATATTATGGGCTATGGAGCAGATGGATGAAGCTAGCTCTAAAGGCTAAGCAAAAAATTAGGGTTCATCACAGGGGATTGCAAAAAGGAGTCGTTTGAGGATGCTCTCCATGAGGAATGGGAGACCTACAATGCAATAGTGCATTCCTGGATCATGAACTCAGTTTCAAAGGATCTCGTCAGTGGAATCATATACGTGTCTGATGCGCATGCTATATGGGAAGACCTCAAACAGCGATTTGATAAAGTAAATTGATTGAGGATTTTCTAGATACACAGAGCAATTTCAAGGTTATCACAAGAAACTGACTCTGTTGCTGTTTATTTTACAAAGTTGAAAGAGCTTTGAGCAGAGTACGATGTGTTAGTACCTTCACAAAGTTGTAGTTGTACAAGGTCAAAGGAACACATTGTTCATCTGCATCAACAACGATTAATGCACTTCCTATATGGACTGAATGAAACATATTTTCAAGCACGCAAGCATATTCTGATGAAGACTAATGAACCAACTCTTAATCAGGCATATGCACGGATTTCTCATGATGAAAGTCAACAAGCCATGGGAAATCTATCAATGACAGAAAAACTGGATCCTTTGTCTATGCAAGCAGGAAGAGGACAAGGCTATCATGGAAGAAAGCAGTTCTTACAGTGTGAGAATTGTAAAATGAAAGGACACACTAAAGAGAATTTCTTCAAAATCATTGGGTATTTAGATGATTTCAAGGCGAAGAGAGGATATCAACCAAGAGGAGGACCTATGACAACCAATAATGTAGGGGCCACTAGTAGCTGGGAACTTGCAAAGAAAGGGTGGTGATTACTTCTTCACTGAAGCTCAATACCAGCATATCCTGAGCCTGCTTAATAAGGAAGAACCCAGTGATGCCACAGTGCAGACACAGGCTAACATGGCAGGTACAATTTGCTCACTTTATTCAGATATGTATCCAAATGAGTGGATTGTTGACTCAAGAGCTACAAACCACATATATTCTACCCTAAACCTCTTAAGTAATATTCAAAGTATTTCCAAACATAAAAGGGAGTTAGTAAAACTACCTAATGGAACTACCACCGATATTACTCATATTGGTAATTCACAGTTATGAGCTGACAACATACTGAAAAATGTTCTCCATGTACTAGATTTCAATTTTAACTTGATGCCAATGTCAAAGTTAACAAGAGAACTGTTATGTGCTGCCATTTTCTTGCCTGAATCGTGTGTGTTTCAGGACCTCTACAATGGAAAGGTGAGGGGAATCAGTAAGGAAAGTGAAGGGTTGTACTTGTTGAAAGGAAGAGTAGTAAAAAGGTTAGTAGCATCTGTTAGAAATGAAGGTAGAGTAGGAGATTCAAGTTGGATATGGCACACGAGGCAAGGACATACTTCAAGACCAGTCTTGTAGCACATTCCATTCTAAAGAATAAAGTAGATAGTAGCTTACATAATAAATTTTTTGTATGCCCTATGGCAAAGCAATCTAGGATTGGCACTAAAGCATTTGAACTAGTACATATGAACGTTTGGGGGCCATAAAAGTGCCAACTCATGATAGGAAACATTACTTTCTTACTGTTGTATATGACTACTCAAGGGAAACTTGGATATTTCTAATGCAATTGAAGAGTGAGACCATTGTATTCTTGAAACAATTTATGTGCATGGTTAATAATCATTTTGATACCTCTGTTAAGGTTATTAGAACATACAATGGAACTGAATTCTTTAACAACCAATAGAACACCATTCTCTAAGATCAGGGAGTGATTCATCAGAGTAGTTGTGCCTACACTCCACAACAAAATGGAGTTATGGAGAGAAAGCACAGACACATATTAGATACTACAAGGGCATTAAAATTTCAGGTAAATTTACCAAAAAGATTTTGGGGTGAGTGTGTGCAAACTGTTGTCTACATCATAAATAGGTTGCCTTCTAAAATGTTGAGTGGTAGGAGTCAATATGAATTGTTACACAAAATAAAACCATCACTTGATCATTTAAGAGTTTTTGGTTGCTTGTGCTATGCTACAAACTTAGTGAAGGAGGACAAATTTGCACCTAGGGCCAAGAAAGATGTTAGGATACTCTTCCACACAAAAGGGATATAGGCTACTGGATTTGGATATTAATTGTTTTTTTGTTAGCAGATATGTCACTTTCAGAGAATTTGTTTTTTCCTTTCAAAGAATCACAATTGTAGATCAATCCACACATAGTGATGCAGAACCAAGAAGATTTTTCTATGTCTGCAGCAGGTCAACAGACCTGTTGCAGAAGCAAGCAACCCTGAAAAACATGATCAAGCAACTGAAATGCATGCCCCAATTGTCTCCTTGGATCATCCAGCAGACCAACCTGCAGCTGGTCAAAGGGAAGAACACACTCCAGAACAAGTGGAAGGAGAGCTTGTATCCACAGTACCTGGAAGCTTAGTTGAGGAGTCAACAATTTCTGCTGAAGAAAATCTGATTGTTCCTACCTTGCAAGGAATGCCAACATCTGATGGACCCTCTACTACAAACATTAGGCAATCCACTAGAGCCAAACAACCACCTATATAGATGCAAGATTATGTTACAATGAATCCAAAATCCTCACAATGTGCCTATTCTCTTTCTCACTACTTATCCTATGACAATGTCACTCAGAAGTATAGAGATTACTTGCATGCCTTCTCAGTGATGAAAGAGCAAGAAGTAAAAGACAAGAGGTGGATAGAGGCAATGCAATAAGAAGTGAAGGCTTTGGAGGATAACAGGACTTGGGAGGTAGTTACCTTACCTGCTGGGAAATCTACAATTGGTTCCAAGAGGGTGTATAATATCAAGTATAAGTCAAATGGAGAAGTACAACGATTCAAGGCAATGCTTGTAAAAAAATGATACAATCAACATAAAGGTTTGGATTATCATGAGACATTATCTCCAGTTGCCAAAATGGTAACTGTGAGGTGTGTCATAGCTATTGCAGCTTCTAGAGATTGAAAAATTCATCAAATGGATGTGTTCAATGCATTTATCCAAGGAGATCTATATGAAGAAGTATACATGGACTTGCCATAGGTGTTTCAAAAGCAGGGAGAGACAAAAGTGTGCAGATTACTAAAGTCCTTATATGGACTTAAGCAAGCTTCAACGCAATGGAACCTGAAGCTCACAGAAGCACCGCTAAATGTAGGTTTTCATCAAAGTGCTTTTGATTACTCCATGTTCACCAAGAGATCCGGAAATGACATTGTCATAATTCTCATATATGTCGATGATCTACTCATTAATGGTGGCAGAAACACCATGATTGATGAGGCAAGGAAAGTTATGCATCAGCAATTAAAAGTTAAGGATCTAGGTGAATTGAGATACTTCCTGGGAATAGAAGTTTTGAGATCACAACATGGCATTCTATTGAATCAAATAAAGTATACTTTGGAGTTGATTTATGATTTAGGATTGAGTAGAGGAAAGCCTGCAGTTACGACATTGGAGATTGATTAGAAACTAACTTCAGTGGAGTATGATAAAGGAGCTGGGATGTAGGTAGATGATCCTATGGTAGATGTCACAAGATATCAAAAGCTCATCGTCAAGATTTTGTATGTAACAGTCACTCGACCAGACATAAGCTATGTTGTGCAGACCCTTAGTCAGTTCATGCAAGCTCCAAAGAAGTCTCATATGGATGCAGCTATTAGGGTGGTCAGGTATTAGAAGGCAGCTGATGTTCGGCCAAAAATACATATATTAACTATTGTTGCCTCACATTCTTGTAATTTTAATCGTCTTTTGAGTATTAATTATATCACTTTATACTTAATATTATAGTTTAACTATGTAGAAATAAAGTGGTGTGAATATGAAGAGATTTGGAGAAAAAATAAATAAAATGCGAAAGAAAAAGAAAGGAAATTAAATGAATAAATAGAGAGGAGAAAATGGAGGGACACCCTTTGGTGTTTATCCCCCTAAATGGAAGACAAATACAGAAGGAAATTCAAATTAAAGGCAACTAAGGAATTTGAACGTAAAATGGCAAATCACTACTGCCTTCAGCGCCAGGGCCAGCGTGACGCGCTAGCCTGAACCCTGTGTGACGGAATTTTTTTCTCACTTTGTTCGGGACAAGGTTATTTCGGTCCTACACGGTTCCAACTCGTATATAAGGGGATCTAAACCTAATTTTGGAGGGGAACTAACATATTTCATAGAGGAGAACACGCCACTTTGGAGGTGGGAACAAAAACCACGCTTGGAAGAGGCTTTCAACTTGTTTTTCTTCTCTTCTCCTCCTTTAATTTCATAGTTCATTAGTTCTAGAGTTTTGGGAGCTACATGAACGTTGTAGTCTGAAGCAGAAGTTTTTCTTATTATTTTATTATATTGATTTACTTATTCAATCTTATGCTTAATTATTTGATTGATTGATCACCAATTAAATATTATCTACGACTCTAGGATTGAACTCGGGAGAGGTAATTCTAGATTGCATGTAAGATTGAGTAGAGCGAGTGCTTGAACCTGATTATCGGGAACGGATTTGCGGTTAGGATAGAGATATACCTAATCGCCTTGCTTGGCTACTATACATGAATTATTAATGTTTTCTTGTTAATCCTAATTTCATAGGAGTATAGGAGTTAGGTTAGCTTGAATAGGCGAGTAGTACCTCGGGAAAAGACTACGAGTAATATTAACAATGTCAATCAATAAATCAGATAAGTTAATTAGATAATTTAAGTGGAAAACTTAACGGGATTGTTAGCTAACCCATAGCTCTGGAATATCTTCTCCCATTGAATTCATCTCTAAGATTGCAAACTTGTTTCCTTTAATTTCATAGATTACTATTCTAGATTAGTTTTAATTAAATACTCATACTTTAGAAAATTATTTGAATAGATTAATTGTCTTAGTTTAATTTAATTGGTAGTTAATCACAAGTCCCTGTGGGTACGATATCTGGACTTACAATCCTATATTACTTGTCGACCACGTATACTTGCGTGTGCGTTTGGGAGCAACAACAACCTTGGCATGGGAGTTTTGATGCATAGGGAACCCAAAGATTCATTGCTGGGATTCTGTGATTCAGACTGGGTAACCTGCCCTGTCACTAGAAGATCAGTTAATGGCTATGCAGTAAAGTTTGAAAACTCTTTGATTTCCTGAAAATCAAAGAAACAACATATAGTGTCCAGGAGCAGTGCATAAGCAGAGTATATGAGTATGGCACCTGCAGTTGCAGAAATTGTGTGGCTCACTAGACTCTTTCATGAATTAGAAATAACATTGCAAAAGCCAGTTCATCTTTATTCTGACAGTAAACACTACTAGAAATTCGGCAAAAACCGACCAACTTTGCTCGTAAAAAAATCGGCCAAAAACCCGACCAAAGTTGGTCGGTTTTTCAAAATATTTTATTTTTAAATTTTTTTTTACGAAATCGACCAGCTTTGGTCGGTTTTTTTGGCGCAAAAATGCGGGAAACTATTTTTGAGTCTCGCGAAATTTATTTTTAAGAAACCGACCAACTTCGGTCAGTTTTTCAATTAAAATAAATAAAAAAATAATATTAAAAAACCGACCAAAATTGGTCGGTTAATTCGGCCAGGTCATTTTAGAAAATGACCAACTTTGTTCGGTAATTTTATTTTTTAATAAAATCGACCAACTTTGGTCGGTTATGTTCGTGTGAAAATATAATTAAAGAGTATAAATCAAATAAAAGACAATCTTAAATCAAAATTCACAAATGGTCTTGTGGTAGAATAGTATCCTGCCACAGTATAAACCCCGATTCGATTCCCAAATGGTGAATCTTTTGATTACATAATTAAAATACCGACCAACTTTGGTCGAGTTTTTTTTTTGAATTTAATTGAATTCTGACCAACTTTGGTCGGTATTCCTTTTCGACCGTCAAAATACCGTCCACACGTAAATGGTCGCGTTTTGGCCGGTAATTGGCCATAACCGACCAACTTTAGTCATTTTTTTGGTCGTTTTTTAACGGATTTCTAGTAGTGAAAGCTGTAATGCAAATTGTAGTAAACTCCATATTTCATGAGAGAACCAAGCATATCGAAATTGATTATCATTTTATCCGAGAGAAGATCAAGTAAAGACTTTGGGAGACTAAGTATGTGCACACTAAGGACCAACATGCAGATTTGTTGACCAAAGGACTGAGTTTAGGACGATATCATTACTTACTTGACAAGCTTGGAGTGTTAAACATTTTACGCCCTCCAACTTGAAGGGGAGTGTCGGAGTGCTGTGTATATACATTAGTTAGTATAGGGGTTAATTTGTACATGTTAGAAGCTAGAGGTATACATTAGTTATTTAACATTATATTAAAAGATTAGTGGATAGTTAGTTATAAATATCTGTACTTTCGGTTAATGAGAATGAACGAGATTTCTTCTCTCAAGGCACTCTTCGATGGCAGAAATCTAACAAGATGAGAAAAGAGAAGGTATATAAAAGAGAAAATAAATAAGCTCTTACATATAATTTTTGCTAATTCTACGTTCTCTAGCCTTAAGCCCTAGCACCACATCTAAAACCGTATGAGATTAGGTCTAAAGTGAACTATATCACTAGTGATTGGGATAAATTAAATCTCATTGTCATTATTAATATAGACTAATCCCACATTTTTGAAATGATATAAGGTTAAACTTCATCCGAAATACTGAATCCCTGAGGGAGAGCGCCTATGCAAATCGACAAAACACAGATAAAAAGAATTGTTGTGCGTACATATATTTATATGTATATAAAGAAGCAACTGTTAAGGCTCTAGTTAAAGCTAACTATTTAACTCGTGGAGCGCACTGTTATGGTTAGCAAATTAGCATCTCTGTATTTTTGATAATATCCTATTCAACAGCAGTGTGGAATTTTCGAACAATTCGGTGGAAAAGACAAGAAATCCAGCAAACATTTGGTATATTACCGAGAAAAGAAAAATATAAACTTCATAACCGTATTTTAAAATATATATAAGATGAAAGGAAATTAAAAGGGAGGCAAACCAATCAGTACAATGAATATCATTAGTCGCATGTTGGTCGACAAAAATTAACCAAAATAAAAATTAACATGTCGTTCTATATACATTGCCAGCTCTTTTGATCTTTCATGTTGACCAGTTACTTCTGTCTTCCCATAATCCCATTTACTTGTTTTATTTGCATAAAATATTAGTAGAGTAATTATGATCTTAAGTTGCCTACATTTTTCTGACTGTAATTGGCTTAATCCAAGTAGCCGTCATTATATAAAAATAAATTAGAGATAAATCTTACCTTTTCCCTTATTTCGGAGTCATTTGATTAATTAGGTTAATTGGGAATTTATAGAAGGGGAAAAAGGAAAAACAAAAGGTTGGTATAACGAGAAGAAAGGTATAACAGAAGGAAACAAATGGGGTCAACACTTCTACAAATTTGCATTAAAGTATATTTCTATCTTCTTTTATTTTAATTTATTTCATGCATCATCATGGTTAAGTCTTCCTCAACATCCTTCTTGTCCCATTGTTTTTCCTTTTCTTGTAATAAATGCATAAAGGTATTGAAAGACGCTATTCTTGAACACCAAATTTTCTTTAGGCATTTATGTATTTGAAATTCACAAATCCGACTTGTCTTCGGGTTAAATAGGTCAATTAAGAGATAAAGCAAAGCTCCTTGTACTAAGGGTGTGTTTGGTATAATGGAAAATAAGTAGTAATCTTATTCATTTTCCGGTATTTGGTATGCAAATTAAGGAAAATAATTTTTCAAGAGTATTCATAAATAATTTAGATACAATAAACATGAAGCCATAAAATGTCGAACCAACAACCTTCCGAAACCACAAATTTCATAAGCTTCTGAACTGCTAAACTTTCAAAACCGCGAGATTTCAAACCCGTAATCTTGATAATTTTTTTTGGAGGGGGAGGGAGGGGGATAAGGGGGAGGATGTGCAGTAAAAACAAAAAAAAACAGAAACTTTGAAATTACAGAAAAAAATAAAAAAAACAAAAACTTTTTTTGTGTGAAGGGTGAGCGGGGGAGTGGAGTGGGGTAGGGGTGGGGCGGAAAAAAGAAAAAATTGAAATTTGAAAATTACAAAAAAGTAAAAAAAAATTTGTACGGTGGTGGAGGGGGGTTGGCGCCTTGGCGGGGTGGAGGGTGAAGGGTGGTGGTGCAGAAAAATGAAAAAACAAAAATTTGAAATTGCATTCCATTTTTTTGCAGGGGTAGTAGGGAGGGTGATGACGGAAAAAAAAAGAACTGAAATTTAAAAAGAAAAAGTCTTTTTGGAGAGTGGGGTGGGGTGGATAGCCATGGAATAGGGTTAGATGGCTGGGTGAGGGGTGTGAGGTGGGTTGGTGAGGGTGGGGAACATGATGAAGAAGATTGAGAAGAAGTTTGAAAAATATTTTCTCTTCTTTTGATAAGAAAAATATTTTCCTCTAATTAAAAGAAAATAAGTTCATAACGAAAATATTTTTAAAACATTAAAAAATTAAAAATATTTTCCTTCGTTCCAAACCCACAGTAAGAGGTACTCATTTTGTAGGCGCCTCAAGCCCAAAATTTTGGGTTAAATATGAAAATTTTGCAATGATATATTATTGTCTCATTCAAAAATCCTATTATTTTTACAGCTAAATGATGACGGTAAAAAATTAAACTTTTGAACGAGACAATAATGGAGGATA
>ML333200.1:0-13404 GCA_005239505.1 Nicotiana paniculata | reverse complement strand
GGGGGGGGGGGGGGGGGGGGGAATACATGCTTAGGTCTGTGATGAATAGTTTAGGAAAACCAAGATTTATATTTGTCAGGAAAGAAGGCTTAACCCCATGTGATAGGTTACGAACACCCCTTTTTTCTTCTAGCTAGTGCAAAGTGTATCCAACTCAAATCCTCTTTACTTGTCCCTCTCTTGGATTTTTTTGACTTCTTTTATTTGTTTAATCGTAATTTTTATATTCCTCATGTAATTTTTTATTCTTAATTTAATGTTAATTCTCTTTCCTTCTCGCCCTTTTTCCCCCCATATATTATGCACATATTGTCTTTAGTTTCTTTTTAGACTGGTTTCAAAGGATGACGACATGTTCCTTTAATTTCTCTCTTTTCAAGGAACCCTACTTCTCAAGCAGATACAAACACAATAAAATTGTAAAATTATGTACAATTAATTATGTTTCAAGAACTTGCTCAAAAAATTTAAAGTTGTGCTATTTAAAAAGTAAATCGAGTAATTGATTTTTAATCATGATTTTCTTTCCTTCCCTTCCTTCGATCTTTCCCTGGACCTATCCGACCACAAAATTTAGAAGATATATAAAGTTATGAAAACCTCAAAATAAATATTTTACCAACCCATCTAAACTGTTGATATATCATAGATTCATATACTATAGACACATCAATAAACAAAAAACCTGTCATCTGAATAAATTACTTGTGTCAAAGTTGTTTGTTCTATAATTGTTACGAAGTATTAGTGCCCCATCACTAGGTTACGTTCGTCGAAATACTGAAAATGTACAAACTAAAGAAACAGTGTCTTCCCACAACCTCACCACTTATTCCTGTTGGCTACAAACGGAGACAAGATCAACTATTCAACACGTTATAAGAAAAAGAAAAACGTATAATTAATTTGTTCCACAAAGAGAGACATATAAACGTATTGTATATCATGAGATATACAAAAATTCAACGTAGGCATACAATTAATAGACATTCTAGAGTTTGAGACCATGTGAACATGGCCTTTTTTAAAAATGAATATATATTATAGTAACAAGAACTTGATGAATTATAGGGGAAAGTCGGTAATATATAGTATTAGGGTTAATTGGATGGCCACCGAATAGAAGGTCACGGGGACCATTTCATTCGTAACTGCTACAAAAACTATCATTTAATTTAGACTTTTATTCACATACATTGCATATATACTTTTCCTCATCTATACTCAATTTAAAAGTGAAACCCAAAAATATTTACATAATTAATTCGGACTTCCAAGTTTTTTTGTAACATTAGATAGCCTAGGAGATAATTAAGTTTATCTGGTTTTAAGGCTTCAAGAACGTGTTTGCACCAATTAGCACAAATAGAGGACATAGATAAACGAATTTGAAGCTAATATGAAACATTAGAAATTCATATGAGAAGCTAGAGTTCTAAAAGTAGAAAGGACTAAATAATATGAAAGAGGACTTAGGTGCTAGATTCATCGTAGTTCTTTTATACAACTTAATTATATCTAGAAATATGAGGGCTTTTTTAGAGAATAAAAAATCGTTTTTATTTAATAAGCAACAAATCAGAGAATAAAAAATCGTTTTTATTTAATAAGCAACAAATTTTAAGTTAATCTAACCATAGAGGTATACATTCGAAAAATAAAAGATATTCATTTTTTCTTTTCAATTCTAGAGAAGCAAACCTTGGGCATTTATATTTAGCATAAGAATAGGAAATAGCACAATGATATTATTATAGAATGAAAATGGAAAGATAAAGGCAGAGGTGAAAATACGAGCAATGAGCTCAGAATAGCTGCTTAGTTTTCATTACAAGCTCATGTATAATGTAATAATGTCCATCGGATTATCGTAGTGTGTCCTCACAAGTCACAAGATTTTCATATATTAATATGAAAATGTTTTCTTATAAAATATTTTGAGCTGTAAACTTGTCATGTATGGACTGCAATATCTTAAGACAATTTCTTTAAGTTCCAACCAAAATATCCTTTTGGCCCAATTGCTTAAGTTGATTCTTATTTCAAAAAAGAGGGTACTCTGTGAAATGTTTCATCTAAATCAATAGGATAATTTATGGTTGGTTTTTGATAACTACATTAGAAATATGTTTAGTGAAACTATTCATATTCGTATCTGACATATTACCAATAGACAAACCTCGATATATATTGTTGGACTAGACTAGCTCAAATACACTCTTAACATGGTGTGATATTGTCTGCTTTTAGACCAAGTTCGTACGTTTTTTAACAAAAGGTCTCACACGATTAAGAGATCTCAACACCTTATATGTATACTCCCAATTTTTTCAGCTATCAATGTGGGACTTTGTTCGCACACCCAACAATCTCCACCTCAAACTAAGTTCCACGTGGCTCACTACCACGATACACCGGTCAATTTTCGAGATTACTGTATGCCACCCATATTGTTAGAGTATTATGGCACCCAAAGCCCGCAACTAACTTCTACTTGTGTACGTACCGCTGCACACCGTCACTCCGCCATCTCCATACTCGTCCCGTTGAACCTAAGCTCTGATACCAGTTGTTGAATTAAACTAGCCCAAATACACTATATATATATATATATATATATATATATATATATATATATATATTACGCATTTTCTAAATGCACCTACTCTAAATGATGGATTCATCAGGACATTATTTGACCAAAAAATTGCTAAACCTTCTTGTGAACGAATTAATAAGAAAATAGAGGGTGAATCCTAGTTAAATATAATAACTATTAGATTTGAAATTTGAAGACGTTGATGATGTAGGTCCGTGTCCGCCAATATTGAATGCCTACTACGAATGCCTAATAATTGTTAATGAATGTGGTAACGAAGGTATGCAATAAGTATATACAATGACAATAAATATAATAAGAAGAAATTTATCACCCGAATGTTTAGATGACTTGGATGATTCTCCCTCATGACAACAACGTGGGATAATATAAAATGAAGGTGGACAAGAAAGCCATGGATCTTGTGAGTAAAAGATGTATATCGAACAATGGAATCAGTGGACAAGACAAACTTTGTATATTCTTCATAGTCAACCATTTACAATATGTTCTTATCAGAAAAGTGAAGATCTATTTTTGTTCTTTATCTCTCCCTATTTATAGGAGATATTCCTAAGAAACCCTAAAAAGTACAACTGAAGGAATATCCAATGGAATATTCCTTCTCTCTATTCTAAAACTTATTCTAACCGTTGCTTTCATACGTTCCTTACTCGACCTCGGCGCTAATCCTTCCTTAGGTGACTCCTCGCCATTGAGACGTGATCGGCTTTAACCTCGACCTCGTCCATTTGCAGTCGTTAAGCTAAGTCCAAATTTTGACCAATATAGTTAGTCCCTCCGCTTGTTGAGGTCGTGATCTTGGACGTCCTCGATGAGCGGACTTTGTCAGCAACTGTTCAGAGGAAATTTGGTCGTGATGATTGAATCGAATCGGCCGAGGTCTAACTGGCGGTGGTTGTCAGCAAGGTCGTGGTTGGCTTGACTGACATAGGATGACGTCATGGCCACGCGCGCCATCATTGCGCGTCTTCCTGATGCAGTTTGTCATTTCTTGTGCTTCTGTTGCTTCGATTTTGGTTGGTGCCATTAACGGCTTTTTGCAACCCTATAAATAGAGGATAGGGGCTTCACTATCGAAATTTTCAGCATCTCCTACTTTGTATGCATTTTGTTATTCTTCAATCCTCTTCTTTGATCTCCATTTTCCATTTCCTACACCTCCTTCAATTTCAGAGCCCGATTTCTTTCTAGGTTGATACTTTCTTTGACTTCATTGTACACACCTTACTACGAAAACATGTCAACTTCTTCTCATACTCATGACGGAGCCTCCGATGCCACTCCTTTATCGGTAGCCATTCCTCCCGGCGGTGAGGAACCCATGGTGGAGGAGGAAGAAAGCTTCCCCACCGTGGAAGAGGTAGTTCCTAAGAACCTTTTGGTCAGAAATGACTTTCCAAAGGACCCTGTTCCTGCTCCCACTCAGGCGCTCTCTATAACGAGACCAAGTCATATAACCGCCCTCCGTTCCAAATATGGTATTCCTTCACATCGAAATTGTTCCGACGGGGGGCGACATTGTACAGGTTCACCGGCCCGGATATTACGCTTTCTATGTTTATCCGTTTCTGGTCAGTTATTCTCTCCCTCTCCTCCATTAGCGAAGGAATTCTTCTATTTTTACAACATCTGCCCGGCGCAGCTCTCCCCCTATTTATATAAGGTTTTAATGATGTTGGCGAAGTATGCAGAGTTGGCCAGCTGCGAGGTCACTATCCGCCATCTGTTGCATCTCTTCACGCCCAGTTTTTATAGAGGCACATTAATACATTTACGGCATCGTGGGACCCGAGGATTGGTGGCCGGGATAGATGATAAGGCGAACCAGCGGTTCTGGCTAAGGGTGTTTAACGGGTGAGCCGGGCCGGGTAGTGAAAAATTGAAACCGTCCCGGTTACAGGTTAGGGTTTATCGGGCTTAACGGGTCCGGGTCCATCTGGGTAAAAAATGAACCGTGAGGGTTACGGGTCCAAGGGGCTGGGCCGGGCCGGGCTGGGTTACCGTAAGTTCAAACTTGCAAATTAAAGTTTACATTTAATATTTCAAGTTCACACTTGCACTTATCATTGCATAATAAATTAATAATACTTCAAATTAATCTAACAAACTAAAACATTAAGCATAATACGTCTAATAATATTAACATAACACAAATTGTCTCAAATCAACTTAAAATCTTAAATACGAATTTATGGAGAACGCTCAAGAAAACTCTTCATATGCCTTCTTAAACAGCCTGTGCCTGCGCACTTTGGATGAAGATTTAAGATTCGACCACAGTTCTTGCACTTTACTTTGTAAACATCATTTTCTTCTACCACCTCAAAGTGTTCCCAAACATATGAGCGCACTCTAGAATCACGGGGCATGGTTTAACTTGAATTGAAAATATGACTTTGAGAAATGAGGGATGAGTGAATAAATGAAGAAGAAGGGGTGTATTTATAATTTTTCAAAAGGGTGAATTAGTAATTACAAAAAATGTTAATTTTTTAAAAAATGGCCCAAAAAGGGCTATTTGTGCAAAACAACCGTTGGGCAAGGACTCCTTGGCCCAGCTGACCGTTGCCAACGATGACAATCAATTAATTTTTTTTGTTGGAACAACTAGCCGTTAACCGGTCTAGGCTGGTCCGGTCTAGGCTGGTTAACCGGTTCTACAGTGAATCACGTTGACCAGGTTTGACCGGTTCAGTTAACCGATTGAACAAAGATGAACGGACCAACCCCTTACCCCATTAACCCAGGCACCCGGCCCCCTATGTACCGGTCCGGGCCGGGCCCGATTTCAACCGGTCTGGGCCGGTCTGGAAACGGGTTGACCCGGCCCGTTTAACACCCTTAGTTCTAGCATAAGTACTTCTTCATCAAGACCGAGCATCTAGTGGTGGATCCGACCGGGTTCCCCGAGAAATGGAACTATAATCGTAAGGATTTATGGTCTCTTGTCATATGTTCATTATTTCTTCTTTTGTTTTTGTTCTTGATCCACTCACGGCTTCTCTATTTTCAACTGAGAAGCTTCCACCCTCTCTCGTCTTTGATATTGAAAATTGGGTAGCTCGCGTGTTACACCATACTGTGGGAATTCGCGACTGGGCATCCTTTCACAAGCGTTTTGGACCCATGACCTCGTCCAGTAAGTGTTACTTTTACCTTACGATTTGTCGTCGTTCACTATTGTCCCCTGATGTAATCTTCTTTTGGTGCTAGGTCGTCGAACTTCCAAGAAGGCGAAGGCTCCAACGCTTGCATTTCGCCAGGCGGTTGCCTCGGCCGGGATGCAATTTGCTCTAGCTAAGTCTGCACGAGGAGGTTCGACTCAAGCTCCGTTGATGAGGGACTCCGCCCCTCAGACTGTTGTTGTGTCGGATGAGATATCTTCTCAGTCTATATTGCACCTGGACGATGAGTCATCTCACGGCGAGGAGGAAGCATCACCGAGGAAACACCGAAGGGTTGAGACAGGGAAAGCCATTATTGTTGGTGTTGAGCCGGAGAGACTCCTTGCTTTTGAAGCGGAATCAGTGCCTTCCGAGGATGAGGGGCTCCGCGGTGGAGGAGATCCTACACGGGCGGCCGAAGTTGGCTTGTCAGCAGCGGTCGGGAGAGATAGAGCCGATCCTGTGGGGGACGATGACTCTGGCTCAAACATCGACCCTGAGGAGGTGCGCACCTTCGTGGAGAGGGCTACTCTCGTGGAGATAAGGACGGAGGGTCCTAATCGGCAGATAGTTATTCCCGTGAGCTATAATATCTTAGTTGACTCGAAACGGGCGACACCGTCTTTTGCTCCTTTGTGTGCGGAGGCTGAAAATAGGACATTGCAGATGCTAAAAGATGCGGACCTGTCTTTAGGTATATCGGGCATGGCCTTGCGGGTAAGTTTTTACTTCTTTCCTCCTAGGTTTATCCGTTTCATGTGTGTTGTTTACTCTGGATGACTTGCTTTCCTTTGCATGTCAAACTCTCATCTTGGAGATTGAGTGCGACCGACGAAAGGAGGAGATGATGACCCTCTACAAGAGGATGGAGTCTAAGTATAGAGAGTATCGTTCCAAGCATCAGACGATGGTCAAAATTATTGGCGAGGATGGCCAGTTCCAAGCATTACGTGATGAGATCAAGCAGAAGGACAAGGAGATGAAGGATAAAGATGAGGAAATTATGAGGGCTATCGGCCGATGCAGCATGTTGGAAGGGACACTGAGGACTAAGGAGGATGAGCTCAAAGTGAGCAAAGAGGTGACGGTTGAGAATGTAGATCTCCAGGCACATGTGGCGTCTTTAAGTGTCGAGCTTGAACAAAGTGAAGCCAGGGTCGTCAACTTGAGGGTGGAGTTAAGCACTAGGGTCGAAGAGCTGAACCTGGATGAGAGGACCAGGATGGCTGTTGTGGCGGAGGCAGTAGCCTTAGAGGGTACCCTACGTGTTTGTAGGTCTGAGCGGGCTAGCGAGGCGGAGACTTTGGCGCTCAAGGTGGCAAGGTTGGATGAGCGAATCGAGGGTTTGGAGGCAGAGCTATCTGGGATGAACGAGATTGATGTCATCTTAAAGGATGAATGTCAAATAATTCGAGCGAGGTCGAATGTCAAATAATTCGAGCGAGGTCGAATGTCAAGTAATTCGAGCGAGTCGAATGTGAAGTAATTCGAGAGAGGTCGAATGTCGAATAATTCAAGCGAGTCAAATGTGAAGTAATTCGAGCGAGTCGAATGTCAAATAATTCTAGCGGGGTCGAGTGTCGAATAATTCGAGCAAGGTCGAATGTAAAGTAATTCGAGCGAGGTCAAATGTAAAATGTAGAATAATTTGGTGGAGTTGTGCAGGAATGCTGCATGCTGCTTTGTTTATTCATTCATTGGAGAATATTACATGTTTCTGTTTGTTCCATACAATATATTTGAGAAATTCCAGTCTATCTAGTCACTTCATCGTTCGGCCTGGAGAAGTAGTCGATAGGCGGGGTGATGAATTGAACACTTAAACTCTGAGACGCCCTCTCATCGCCTCATTAAAAACCTCCCCGATAAAACCCAATTGGGACAAAACCCAGGCGAGGGAAAAAGTGTACGACTTGGAGGAAGTCCATCTTCAGAAGTTGAAGTATTTGAGGTGGGTGACGTTCCAATTGTTAGGTAGTAGCTTTCCCTCGATCGTTTCTAGTTGGAATTATCCTTTATTTGCTATTGCAATGATTTTGTATGGCCCGTCCCAATTGGTTCCTAGCTTACCTTCTCTGGGTCTTTGCTCGCCTGTGTTTTGGCCTTGAGTTTGAGTGGTCTTACTTTGGCTCTTTTGTTGTAGTACCGTTCTACTTGCTGTTTTTGAGCTATCATTCTTATGTAATCCATGTCTCTTCGTTGCTCCGCTTCGTCGAGGTCTTGCTTTCTATTCTCGATGTTGCTTGGTCCGCTCTCATTGGAGTACCTCAAACTTGGTTCTTTGACCTCGATGGGTATCACTGCGTCAGTCCCATAGACTAGTGAATATGGCGTTTCTCCTATGCTTGTTTTGGCGTGGTGCGGTATGCCCATAGTACCTCTGGTAGTAGTTCCAGCCGCAGTCCCTTGGCGTCCTCAAGCTTCTTCTTCATGATGTTCAGTATTGTCTTGTTGGAGGATTCGTCTTGGCCGTTGCCAGCACGATAATGTGGCGTGGAGAGTATTCGCTTGATGTGCCATTTCTCGAAGAATTCGGCGGTCTTCTTCTCGGTGAACTGGTTCCGTTGTCACAACTGATTTCTTTGGGGATGCCGAAGTGGAATATCATGTTCCTCCATATGAACGTGATAACTTCCTGTTCGCGTGTTTGGGCGAATGCACTTGCTTTTACACACTTAGAAAAGTAGTAAGTTAAAACCAAAAGAAAGCGTACATTACCTCGTCCCGCTAGAAGTGGTCCAACGATTTCCGTTCTCCATTTTATGAATGGCCATGGCGATATGAATGAGTGGAGGTGCTCGCCCGCTTGGTGTATCATTGGAGCGTATTTTTCGCACTGCTCGCACGTTTTAACGAAATCGGCGGCTTCCTTATTCATGGTGGGCCAGTAATAGCCTGATCGTATGAGGCATCTAACGAGGGCTCGGTTTCCAGTATGGGCTTCATAGTGGCCTTCGTATTCTTCCTTGAGGATGTGCCTCTTTTGGTTTGGCCCTAGGCATTTTGCCAAAGGACCGCCAAACGTTCTTTTGTATAAGTCGAGGTTAATGATGTTGTATTTGGCTGCCAGCATTCGAAGCTTCATGGATTCTTTTTTGTCTGATGGGAGTATTCCCTCCTGCAAATATGCTGTAATTCGGTTGAGCCAATCCCAAGTTAAGTTTATAGAATGTACCTCGATTTGGTCTATTGACGAATGGAGGAGGGTAACCATGTTTTCCTTTCCGCTCATATTCTTAGTGGCTGCTGCTAATTTGGCGAGGCCGTTTGCCTCGATGTTTTGTGCCTGGGGTATCTGGTCGAGTTGACATTCGTCGAACTCAGGTAGTAGCTTATGAACTTCTGCCTGGTACTTTTGCAGCCTTTGTTCTTTGATTTGGAAAGTCCCTGTGACTTGGTTGACGACGAGTTGTGAGTCACATCGGAGGATGAATCGTCGTGCTCCGTATTTGAGAGCTAGTCTTAAGCCTGCAGTAACGGCCTCGTACTTGGCCTCATTGTTAGTCATATCAGGACACCGTATGGACTGGCAGATGACTTTTCTTGTTAGGACCTCGAGTATGAGTCCCACTCCAGATCTTGATGCGTTAGAAGCGCCATCTGTGTATAGGAATCATATGTCGGGTAACTTAGGGGAGGTGCGAGAAGCTTCCTGCTCGACCTCAGGCATTATTTTGGCACTAAAATCGGTGACGAAGTCGGCGAGTACCTGTGACTTTATCGATGTTCGCGGCTGATATGTTATATTCTGCTCGCTCAATTCTATGGCCCACTTGGCCAATCTCCCTGACAACTCAGATTTATGTAGGATGCTTCTTAGTGGGAAAGTCGTGACCACCGATATGGGGTGACATTGAAAATATGGTCTAAGCTTTCGTGAAGCTACGGCCAATGCCAGGGCCATCTTTTCGAGGTGGGGGTACCTCATTTCAGCGTCGATCAGGGTTTTGCTAATGTAATAGATATGAGATTGTGTACCTTTGTTTTCACAGACCAACACTGCACTTACTGCAACGTCTGATACAACCAAGTATATCAGGAGACGCTCGCCAGGTTCTGCTTTATCGAGTAGCGGGGGCGAGGACAAGTATGCCTTTAGTTCTATTAGGGCCTTGATGCACTCCGAATTCCATTGGATTTCGTTGTCCTTTTTTAGCACATTGAAGAATTTGTGGCATCCGTCAGAGGATCGTGAGATGAACCTCTACAGGGCGGCTATACAGTCGTTCAGTTTCTGTACCTGTTTCTTACTGGTCAATATTTCAGGTATTCTCTCAATGGCTTTGATTTGGTCGGGGTTGACCTCAATGCCTGTTTGCGACACCAGAAAACCGAGGAACTTCCCAGAGGTCACGCCGAAGGCACACTTTTCGGGGTTCATCTTCATGCCGTATCGCCTTAGTATATCGAAAGCTTCCTTCAGATGGTTGATATGGTCCTCCATTCTTTTTTATTTGACCAACATATCGTCTATATACACTTCCATTATTTTTCCGAGTTGGTCCTTGAACATCTTGGTGACCAGCCTTTGATAAGTCGCCCCTACATTTTTCAACCTGAAAGGCATGACTCTGTAGCAGTACGTCCCCTGGTGGGTGATGAAAGTGGTCTTTTCCTGGTCCTCCTCCTCCATGAGGATTTGGTTATAACCTGATTAGGCGTCCAAGAAACTTAACAACTTGTGCCCCGATGTTGCATTGATGAGTTGATCGATGTGAGGCAACAGGAAGGAGTCTTTCGGGCAGGCTTTGTTTTGGTCCATGAAATTAACGCACATGCGCCACTTCCCGTTTTTCTTCTTCACCATGACCACGTTGGCGACTCATTGGGGGTATTTTGACTCTCGGATGGAGCCGTCGGCGAGTAGTATTTCCACCTCATCGTGGACTGCCTTATCGATTGCAGCGTTGAATTTTCTTCTGATTTGTCGTACCGGTGGGTAGAGTGGGTCGACATTCAGCTTGTGTGTGGAAATGTATTTCGGGATACCTGGCATACTTGCATGGGAGAAAGCAAACAGGTCGGCGTTGACAATTAAAAATTTATGAAATTTACCTGTTTCTCAGAGTTTGTGGCCAATATAAGCTCTTTTGTTGTGGTCGTTGCTATCCAGTTGGACGGGGTCGAGGTCTTCTATTGTTGACCTTGTGGCTTCCACGACGTCGGGGTCCGTGATGATGTCTTTTTGTTCATCGAGTTCAGGCCCCGACTTCGGTGATTGCTATGCTCCTGAGCTCACTTCCTTTAATTGTTGAGTGTATGTGCAATCTTGGGCTGTGTGATGCTCATCGTGGATGCTGAATATTCCCCACGAAGTAGGAACTTGATTACTTGATATAAGCTGGACGGGATGGCTCTCATGGCGTGTATCCAAGGTCGCCCTATGATGGCGTTTTAGGCTGTGTCCTGGTTTATGACATGGAACGTTGTTTCGAGGGTGACGCCCCCGGACAGAACGAGCAGCGTTATTTCTCCTGAGGTTCTCTCAACTGCATTGTTAAAACTCGTTAGTGTTATGCAGCATGGTACTATCTTGTCCTCAAGTCTCATTTGTGCAAGAACTCGTGGGTGGATAATACACGTGCCGCTCCCATCGTCTATCATTATTATTTTTACATTAGTACCTAAAATACGTAAAGTAATGACAAGAGCATCGAATTAAGGAAAGGTCAAACCATGGGTATCTGACTTATCGAAGATGATACTGTCTTCGAGGTCATCGTACCGTTTATGGGTGATCGACCGATTCAGTTTGTGTGTGGTGGTGAACTTTACGTGGTTGATTGTTGTTTCATCACCTCCGCTGATGATCATTTGGATGGTGCGGGCGGGGGAGGGTGGCTTTGGAGGGACTTGGTGTTGTTCTCGGCTGCGGCCGAATTGGCTCATCCTCGGTCGCTCATCAGCTCCCTTAGATGTCCCTGGTGGATCATGTTCACCACCTCTTGCCGTAGGGCTATGCAGTCCTCGGTCTTATGGCCTCGTTCCTGATGGAACTCACATAGGGCGTTCTAATTTCTGGAATTCGGGTCGGACTTTATCTTTTGCGTCCACTTCACTTTAGAGCCAAGCTTCTCTAGTGCGTACACTATTTCTGAAGAAGAAACACAAACATTGTGGGCAGATAAAATTAGAGGCATACCTCTTTCGTTTCGGTGAGTCCCAGTGTGTGGCCTGGACGACCCTTCTGTTTGGCAAGGAGGTGGTGGGATGGCTGTTCTGACATATGGTTGGACTGATGTTAGCCTTTGAGTTGGACCGTTAAGGTGGTGGAAGGGTATTTCATGAGCATGCTTAATAACTTTTTGGTCGCCCTCGACCCACTCTTGTTCAACCCATTTTGGAAGGCTGCCACCGCCATCCCTTCTAATACTTTTGGTACGCTCATTCTAACTCTGTTGAACCGGGTGAGGAAGTCCCTGAGTCCCTCGCCAGTTGATTATCTTACGACGAATATGTCATTCACCCTGGCCTCTGCTTTCTTAGCCCAGTGTGGGCGGTGACAAACTTGTCGGCCATTTCCTCGAACGTCATTATCGAACGTGTTAGTAATTGTGAGTACCATGTTAAGGCTATCCATGTTAAGGTTTCACCGAACTTCTTTAGCAACACTGATGGTACCTACTCTTTTGAGAGATCATTGCCTTTTACTGCCGTGATGTAATGAATAATATGGTCTTCGGGGTTTGTCGGGCCGTCATATATTCAAATATGGCCACATTTTGAAGGTTTTGGGTATGGCATGCGGGGCTGCCTCCTCGTTGTATGGTTGTTCAACGAACTGGCCGACATCACGTTTTAGTAGAAGTTTCGGGGCGCCCGGTATCTTTCCGACCCTTTCTTGGTGCTCCCTCATTTGGTCGCGGAGCGCTTTATTCTCGTTCTCCATTTCTTCCATTTTCTTCAGAATGGCTGCAAGTTCGTCATTACCTACATCAATAACGGTTTGAGTGTTACCTGTTAGGAGAGGAGCGGTTTGCTCGTTGGCGGTTACTGTGGCATCCGCTCGTGCGGCGCTCCTACTCGCCCCTTGAGCGGGTTTGTCGAGTATGTTGTTTAGAGTATTTGTCAACCATGATTCCAGTAGTTTTTTCACTGCTAGTGTAGCTTCCTCAGTTGTGGACGTAGAGGCTCCCCTTTCGCGCGAAGCGGTTACACTCCCATGAGGGGGAGGTGAGTCACTTCGCCCGGGTGTGGCACTCAGCGTCACATTTTCCTCGTCTTCTGTGTCAACCTCGTTGATGGTGCTTAGGAGGTTGACAGAGACATCCACTATTGCTTTCAGTCTTTCATCACCTTTTCCTGCCATTGTTTGTTCGTCAAATGGGAAAAAGATGGTTGTTGTTGTATGTTTTTTTTAGATCTAGAAGAAACTAAAATTTTAACTAGAAAATCCTCACAGACGGCGCCAAATTGTTTGACCAAAAAAGTACTAAACCTTCTTGTAAACAAATTAATAAGAAAATAGTTAGTGAATCCTAGTTAAATATAATAACTACTAGATCTGAAATTTGAAGACGTTGATAATATAGGTCCGTGTCCGACAATATTGAATGCCTACTGTTGGTTGATTTCCCAATGCACACGCAAGTGTACGTGGTCGACAAGTAATATAGG